>PVKE010050740.1:0-10859 GCA_004027555.1 Craseonycteris thonglongyai
ACACACACACACACACACACACACACACACACACACACACACACACACACACACACACACTCCTCAGCCTTACATTCCTGACAGTACCTTCCCTGTGTACTTGCTTACTGTCTACCTCCCAGGGAAGCCCCCCCAGGGAGGCGGTCTTGCTCCCGGTGGAATCCCCAGGGCCTGGTACACAGCAGGTGCTCAGCTCAATAAACAGTTGCTTGGTATCTGGCTGCAGAATTGCAGGAGAGGATGGACAGCTCACGTTCCAGGGAAAGGAGGCTCCACTCCAGTGAAAGAAAGCCAAGGGAGTGATCAGAGACTCTTGGAGACATGAGTCATGACTCATGAGTCATCTGGGGAACTTTAAAAATGCATGGATTTCTAGGCTCTATACCAAGATCTACATCCGAGACAGGAGGTGTGGACTGGGGCCAGAGAAGAGACTGCAAACTGTTTCCCCATGTGATCCAGAAGCACAAGTACGTCTGAAAACCTGATTGGCCCACCATCTTCACTTCACACATGAGTCAAGGCCCTCAGAGGCATGACTTAATGCCAAGTTCCAACACTGGTTCAACGGGTGTGTTTGTACTGGGAGCCCCAAACTTCCACCCACCAGGTTCTCCCTCTCACTGGCTCCAAGAACTTGGGATCTCAGCAGAGCTGGGGACCAGAAGGTCAGTCCTTGGTGAGTATGGGGACTACATACCCCATCTTGGCTGTGGCTCTGAAATCCACCTTCCCATTAATCTAACACTTTACACTAAAAGGAAATTCTACCTTCAAAGAATCGGGGCTAAGTTGAATAAAGGGGAGACTCTACCCTCAAAGACTAGGGGACTAAGCTGAATAAAGCCAGTGGACCAGAAGGATGTCCTCCTTGCTTCCAATGGAAACGGCCAGCTCCACCCACTGTCGCCCAGCAGAAAGGGCTGGAGGACCACTCTCCCTGCTTCAGAGAGGGTGGATACGAAAGGACAGACATCAATACTTACAAAAGGCCCGGGTGTAAGAACTCAAGCTAGACACTTCACAGACATCTTTCTCTGTTCTCCCAGCTACTGATGAGGTCAGAAGCAGTGTTCAGGCTCAAAGTTTAAAGATCTGCCACAAGTCCCACAGATGTGATGAATGGAGCTGAGATTTAAACCACATCTGCCGGGCTCTACTCCCCTAGGCAGCCCAATGGCAATTCTGTGTGTGATGGGAAGGAGACCCCTTCTGAGGGGGCTGCTTGTTCCCATGCACCTGGGTGAGGGGTAGAGCGGGATACAGGGCCAAATGGACCATCTAGGTCGGCAACTTTCCAAAGCATCACATGAGAGGTCCCTTCAACCCCACGTTTCCAGGTCTATTGAACATGGACAATCCAACACCTACCCCAAAGGGCTACTTCGGGGACTGAATAAGTCATGAGATCCTGTCACAAACTGCCATGTGAATGTTATGACAGAACCTCCTCAGCTCACTTTAGAACCAGGCTGTTGGGCATGAGGATGTGGTCACATGGGGTCAGGGACAAAGGCAACTTCCTGAGGGATGAGCAGGACATGGACAAGTCTGAGTCCTCACCCAGCACACTGATCTTCCCCACCCCACTCTGCCCCCCACACCCCCAACAACCTGTTAGCCTCTCCCTCCAGCTCCCTCCTCTGCCCTCACCCACACTGGCCAGGGACCCTTCCCCATGTGACCACGTCAGAAAGTAGCCAGGCACTCCCCTACTATCTTGGCACTGCTCCCTCCCTACACTGTTTGGTTCTTGAGTATGTAGATCACAACTACATTGCTCTGAACTGTCAGCATCGAATTCCACACAGAAGGACAGGAATGAGCATCTGCCAGAGACACCAGCCATGATGACTGACAATCTCAAAGCCCTCTGCCCCAACTCTAGGCTCCCTAAGGCTGTTCTGATGGTCATTTGTGTTTCCACCGACCCTCTCCCACTTAGCTCTCAATAAAAAGGAGTTTAGGTAGAAACAAGGGTCCTTATTAGTTGGGCTAGAGGGAGCAAGTCCTCCAGAGATGCACTGTCCAATAAGGGAGCTTTAGGTCAAATGTGCTGTTTAAATGTACGTTAGTTAATTAAAATAGAATAAAATTAATAAAATGCCACATCTGCCACATTTTAAGGGCTCAAGAGAGCTACACATGGCTCATGGCTATGGTAGTGGACAGCCATCAGCACACAAAGTTCTACTGAACAGTGCTGCTTTGGGCCCCAGAGCCAGGTAAACAAGAACCCTTGCTGAATCTGCCAGCTGCCAGCCAGACGGGGCCCTGAGGTCCCACCCAACCCTTGAGGGGCTGGCCTGCCAGCCAACCAGTCTCCCTCTGTCTCAGGGCAGAAAGAGACAGCCCCATCCAGGCCACATGCTTGGGAAATCTAACAGCCAAGGGCAAATGTTTGTGCCAAGTTCATTACCTTTCAGAGTCTCCATGTGGCTGCTGAGACAGAGGTCAGAAGAGGACGAAGTGGCCGCACACTGCCCTGCTGGTCAGCATCACAGAGATGCCACAGAGCTTCATCTACAGAGTTTTGAACTGTTCACCTCCTCACCCAGCCTGGAACTTCTGGATGAGAACCAAAAAATGAGGTTCAAACACAATCCAGAAAAGTGTGCCCAAGCTGGCCACTCTCCCAGCCGGAAGCTCTGGCTCCTACAGAACTTGGCCACCAAAGCACCCAGCAGCACCTTCAGAAGTCTCCCCTGCCCCAGTCACTGCCAACTGCTTCCTGTCAAATCTTCTGGAGCATCCTCCACTATCTCCACTCTGTGCCCCTGAACACTCCCAGCTCTGAACTGCTCCCCTTGAGCACTGCTTTCCAGCTACTTCAACACCCCCTTCCTGGCCCACCCTTTACAGCACAGCTCAGATTCTACTGTGACCCCAAACCCAGCCTGGCTTTCCCAGGAAACGAACCCCAGCAGCACACTCTACTTTCGCAGGTAGTCCTTCCACCTATCAACCTGGGGTGGCTGACCCACAGGATGCTGCTTTGCACCTATATATAGAGTCCCCTGCCCCCAGGGGGTCTTGCATGAGCTGAAATCTAGGACAGTTACCGGTACTTATGTTCCAGGACTTAGGGCACCCCAGCAGCACCTCTGACCCTTCTTCCTTGACACCTAAAAAGGAAGCAGGGTGTAAAATTGCTGAGATGCATGCACTGCAGCCAAGTTTTTCTACTGAATACATGGAAACCTTATGATCTAATCGTGTCTCCATCTATTACAATCTCAGGACTCTCTACTCCACAATATCTATCATTAAATTATGAGTTCATATTCTGGTGGAGCGGTGTGCGGGGGAAGATAACATGAGGGAAATCAACCCTATGCCTGAAACCCTGCCCCACCTCCAACACAACAGTGCGCACAGGAGGTATCAATGAAGGACCACTGAGTGCTAGGGGACCAGCAAGGAGCCATCACTGTGGGACAAACAGGCACTCTCCATCAGTAGGGACAAGCTGAGAAAGTGCTGGACCTTGCAGTCTGTCCTACAGGGGTCTCATCCTCACATCAGAGGACTGAACCAAAAATGGGGAGCCACTTCCTGCCCAAAGGTGGAGATTCCTTTCTTCCAATCTGCCAGCACCCAGCTGGCTGTACTTCCTCCCCAGCCTCACCACTCACAGGTCTCAAGAGAAATGATGTGGGCTGGAAAAGTAACCTGGAACTTTAGACCCTAGATATTCACCCTAATAGAAGTATCACTCAAGAACTGTAGAGATTACACAACACTAAAAGCAAATTATACACAGAACAAAAGAAAAAGAGGCAATTTGGACTTCATCAAAATTTAAAATCTGTTGTGCATCACAAGACACTACCAAGAGAGTGAAAAGACAACCCACAGAATAGGAGAAAATATATGCAAATTCCCTACCTGGCAACAGGTTAATATCTAGAATATATAAATAACTCAACTACAACTCAATAAAAGAAAAAGGAACAATCCAACTAAAAAATAGGAAAAGGACATGAACAGAAATGTCATAAAAGACTGTATACAAATGGCAAATAAGTACATAAAAAGATGCTCAACAGCATTTATCATTAGGAAAATGCAAATCAAAACCACAATGAGATACTACATAGCCAGTGGGATAGCTGTAATTCTTTTTTTAAAGGCAAGTAAGTGTTTGCAAGGATGTATAGATATTGGACCCCCATGTATTGCTGGTGGTAGTAGCAAATGTACAAACACTGTGGCAAACAGTTTGGCCATTGCTCAAAAAGTTAAACACAGAACATGACCCAGAAATGTCATTCTTTAGGTATATGAGGGCTGTCTAGAAAGTTTCCAGCCATGTACTATGAAAACTAGAGGCATTTATGGCTGGGTTTTTTCTGAACAGCCCTCACATATCCAAAAGAATTGAAAACAGGGACTCAGATATTATACTTACACAGCAATAAGTACACCAACATACCAATGCCAGCATTACTCTCAACAGCCAGAATGTGTCCATCAACAGATGAATGGATAAACAATGTGGTTTTGGTTAACACACAATGGAAAATTATTTGGCCTTAACACATTGCATAGGGATCACAAGAATCTTCGTTTTTTCCTGAGCCATGCATTAAGGACGGGTAATGAGAATTCTCATTTTTACACTTGACCTTTTATTTTTTGCAAGATTCACTGAAAAGTTATAAATAATATGGAAGCAGTTAAAGAGAAGAGTTCATTTCAATGTGGTCTCATTTAAATACGTGCTGGAACAGAGATATATGAGGGATTTAAACCCCACCATATGCAACGTGTTAAAAAGGAATGAAATTCTGTAACATGCTAGAATATGGATGAGCCTTGAAAACATACTCATGCTAAGTGAAATAAGCCAAGACAAATTTGCTGATATCACTTATACGAGGTACTTAGAATAAGCAAAGTCATACAGAGAGAAAGCAGATTAGAGGTTTCAAGAGGCTGGGGTAAGAGAAGAATGGGGAGTTATTGCTTCATGAGTGCAGAAGTTCTTCTGTCTGTGTAATGAAAAAGTTTTGGAAATAGCGGTGATGGTTGTGCAACATTGCGAGTATAATTAATGCCTCTGAAAAAATGGTTAAATGGTATGTTTTATGTTACATATATTTCACCATAATAAAAACAAATACAAAAAAAGAATTGTGGCAAATCAGGTCCCATCCATCCTCATGAGCAGGAAGGAGGGACAGGTGGGATACAGAGGGGATTAAGGCTTACACACAGAGGCTGCTAAGACATGGGGATTACACTCTTTTTCAGTTATTGGCTTTTGTTTGTTTGTTTTTGAGCAAGTAATTTATACAACCTAAAAGGTATCAGAAGGTATATAATGAAGTTTCTCAACCTATCTGCATCTGGGCAACCAGTCCAAGTCAGTGCACAGAGAGTCACCAACTGTTCTCACGGTCCCTCCCAACCTCCACACTAACCTGGGATACCTCCTAGTTATGTGACCTTGAGCAAACCACCACAGGCTTATTTATCTGTGCTTGCACCTATACATTAACCCTCCTTCCTTCTCACGGTTGTCATCAAGACCAGATAAGATAAGCCAGGCAGCTGGTATCATTACCGTGTTAAATCTGAAAACAGTTGCCTTTAATAAAGAAAATTAAACCACTGGAGCTACAGAGCATACTCACTGCTCCGCTCCCCCCCCCCCCCATCCTTCGTTCCTACATAGCACCATCTCCATCTAACACTAGATATATTTTCTTGACTATCTTGTCTCTCTAGCTGAATGGACGCTTCTTGGGACAGAGGCATGTGTCTGCTTTGTTCACTCACTGAGGGACCTCCAGTGCCTGGATGACTGGTGCACAGTAGGTGCTCGGTATACATCTGTAGAAGAAATGAAGTAACAGCTCTAATAACCCATCTTTAACCAAGCCAAACAGCGCATTATCATCACCCGCCACTGATCCACTGTAGGCACCACAGCCTGGTAACTGAAGAGTCGACAAATTCTAACTTCCCTTTCTAAGAAGGAAAATGACTAGATAGAGTGGAAAAATCAGGATCGTGTAGATAGAAAAGCATGCCAGGATAGGAAAAAGCTTCCCATGGAGTAAAAAACGTGGCTTCCCAGTACTCTTGTTTCTTAAAAAGAATGCAAGGAAACTCCAAAGGCCAATGAGCTCTCAGTTCCAAGTGAGAAGCCATGTGATTTCCGAATGCACATTTTTCAGAAATGAGCTCACAGCCAAGAACTTTCTGAAGCCAGAATTGTGAAGATTAAACCCAATTAAAGTAGCAAACAGCATGCCAACAAGTGAATAGCCTAGACAAAATGGAGAAGAAGTTCCTGGAAACACACAATGTACCTAAATTGATTCATGAAGAAACAAAAACTTTGAATAGACGTATAACTAATTAGGAAACTGAGTAAGTTATCAAAATGCTTCCAACAAAGAAAAGCCTAGGGCTAAATGGCTTCACTGGTGAATTCTACCAAACATTTAAGAAATAATTAACACTAATCCTTTCCAAACTCTTCCAAAAAATTCAAGAAGAGGAAATACTAATTTATTTCATGAGGTCAGTATTACCCTGATCCCAAAGCCAAGATACTTCAAGAAAATTACAGACCTATATCCCTCATTCACACTGATGCAAAAATCCTCAATAACATCCTAGTGAACTGAATTTAGCAGTATATTAAAAGGTTTATACTCCATGACCAAGCGGAATATATTCTTGGAATGCAAGAGTGGTTCAACATGCAACAATCAATCAATGTAATACAATAGAAAGAAGAAAAAAAACAATTGATGATGAAAAAGCATTTGACAAAATTTAATTTCCTTTCATGACAAAACATCCAACAAACTAGAAATAGAAGAAAATTTTGTCAATACAATAAAGGTCAAATTTGAAAAACCCACAGTGAACATCATGCTCAATGATAAGATTAAAAGCTTTTCCACTAAAATCAAGAAGAGGGGGAAGCTGGGATGGCTTAGTGGGTTAGGCGCTCACTTTGCAGCCCCGGGGATTGAGGACTGAGTCCCAGCGCTGGCCCATTCAGACCCATATGCTGAATTGGGGAGTGCCCCCAGTTCAGTTCTCACCGGGGAGAGACCCCGGCCCAGTTCCTGCCCTGTGCAGCCCCAAGCCCACCTATGGAATGAAACTATGTGGAAAAACCAATGATGTGCAACTGTGAAGGCTGTTCTGGGCCCTCCCCCTTCTCTCTGTCTCTGACTGTATCTCTCTCTCTCTGTCAAAAATAATAAATAAAAATCTTAAAAAATAAAAAAGAAGGATGACTGATTTCACTACTTCTATTCAACAAGCTACTGAAAGTTCTAACCAGAGCAATTAGGCAAGAAAAAGAAATAAAAGGCATCCAAATTGGAAAAGAAGTAAAATTATCTCTGTTCACAAATGGCATGATCTTATATGCAGACAACCCCAGGAGTCCACAAAAACTGTTAGAATAAGTGAATTCGTCAAAGTTCCAAGATACAAAACCAACAGAAGGGAAAAAAAACAAAAACTCAGCTGCATTTCAACACATTAACAATGAACAATTCTGAAAAGAAAATTAACAATCCCATTTACAACAGCATTAAAAAGCATAAAATACTTAGGAATAATTTTAACCAAGGAGGCTAAAGATTTATACAAGAAAACTAGAGAACATTGCTAAAAGAAATTGAAGATTTCAGTAAATGGGAAGACATCCCATGCTCATGGATTGGAACACGTAAGTGTTAGGATGGCACTACTACCCAAAAAGATCTACAAATTCAACGCAAGCCCAATCAAAATCTCAATGGTGTTTTCTGCACAAACAGATAATCCATCCCAAAATTCATATGGAATCTCAAGGCATCTGAAACAGCCAAAACAATCTTGAAAGAGAACTAAGTTAGGGCACTCACTTCCTGATTTCAAAACTTACTTCAAAGCTACAGAAATCAAAACAATGTGGTACTGGCACAAGGGCAGACATATACCCAGTAAAACAGAATAGAGAGCCCAGAAATAAAACCTTACACATATGGTCAAATGATTTCAGAAAGGATGCCAAAACCATTCAATAGGGAAAGGAGTCTTTTCAACAAATGGTACTGGGAAAGCTGGATATTCACATGCAAAAGAATGTATTAGACTCTCACATTATACCATATACAAAAATTGAACCAGAATGGATCAAAAACCTAAACATAAGAGCTAAAATTATAAGACTCTTATAAAAAAACATAGGGGAAAAGCTTCACAATCTTGGATTTGATAATGGTTCATTATGAGAGAGGAGGAACTTTAAAAGATTACAGAAAAAAACGGCTTCCTGGAGACTCTTGCAAACACAATGATGAGATAAAAAGTCCTTGAGTCTCAGAAAGGCCAGCAATTACAGAAATCAAGGCCGAGAACAAATGGTTCTCAGAAATCCAGGTGCAAGGTCTGCCCCTATCCTTCTCCCCACCTTGAGTCATGAGAAACATGTAGGACCCATAGACAAAGAAATCATGCTCCAATCATATGGACACTAAAAAGGGTACATGAGCTGTAAGAAATCTTACTGGGGGGGGGGGGGCGCGTGGGCTTAGGTGCTTCTCCCCACGTCCTTCCTCTAGCTAAAGAGTTGTCTAAGCGTCCTTCCTCTGATATCCTCAGTTGGGTGTCGCTTGGTTAGACAATTAGGTATGACATCAAAATCAGGACCAAAAGAAAAAAACAGATAAATTGGACTTCATCAAACTTCAAAACTTTCTGCCCCAAAGTACATTATTAAGAAAGTGAAAATATAAATACAACCTTGGGAACAGGTGAAAATATTTACAAATGACATATCTGATAAGAGGTTAATATCTAGAATATATTAAGAACTACTACAACTCAGCAACAACAATAAAAACCCAATTAAAAAGCGAGCAAAGGAACTGGGGTGTGCTTCCTATGTGGGAGGCCCCCTGCCCACCTGTGTGGAATGAAACATTGTTGAAAACTGATGACATACAATTATGGAGACTGCTCTGGGCCCTCCCCCTTCTCTCTGTCTCCGTCAAAAACAATAAAAAAATAAATCTAAAAAGTGAGCAAAGGACCAGAATAGACATTTCTCCAAAGAAGATGCACAATACCATAGGTGTGCAAGATGATGCTTAACATCTAATCATTAGGGAAATGCAAATCAAAACCACGTGATACCATTTCACATCTATTAGGATGGCTATAATCAACAAAACAAAAAATAACAAAGTGTTAACAAGGATGTGGAGAAGAAATTGGAATTATTTATTTATTTATTTTTATTTTTTAAAGATTTTTATTGATTCTTGACAGAGAGAAAAAGAGACAGAGAGAGACAGAGAGAAGGGGGAGGGCCCAGAGCAGTCTCCACAGTTGACATTAGTTTTTCCATGTAGCTTCACTCCACAGGTGGGCACAGGGCTGCGCAGGGCAGGAACTGGGCCGAGAGCCTCCCACATAGGTCCTGGCAAGAACTGAACTGGGGGCACACCCCAGTTCAGCATTTGGGTCCACATGGGCCAGGGCCAGGATTCAATCCTCAGTCCCCGGGGCTTCAAAGCGAGTGCTCAACCTGCTGAGCCATCCCAACTTAGAAACTGGAATTCTTGTGCACTGCTACTGGGAACATAAAATGATGCTGTTGTTATGAAAAAATAGTATGGCATTCCTTTAAAAGTTAAATACAAGGGGAAGCTGGGATGGCTCAACAGGTTAAGCGCCCTCTTTGCAGCCCTGGAGCCTGAGGATCGAATCCCAGGCCCGGCCCATACAGACCCATAGGCGGGAGGCTCCTGGCTCAGTTCCTGCCCTGAGCAGCCCCAAGCCCACCTGTGGAGTGGAACTATATGGAAAACTAATGCTGTCAACTATGAAGACTGCTCTGGGCCTTCCACCTTTCTGTCTCTGTCAGTCTTTCTCTCTCCCTGTCAAAAAACAATAAAAATAAATCTTAAATAATAATAATAATAATAAAAGTTAAATACAAGATTACTATATTTCCACTTCTGAGTATATACCCAAAAGAATTACGTAAAAAATAGGGACTAAGACAGATATTTATACATTTACTATGCACAATAGCCAAAAGCTAGAAACAGCCCAAGATGAATGGATAAACAAAATGTGGCATACAGTTAATCCTTGACAACACAGGTGTGAACTGTGTAGGTCCACTTATACATGAATTTTTTCAATAAACACAGTTGGTCCTTGGTATCCTGGGTTTCCCACCTGCTGATTCAACCAACCTTGGATTAAAAACAGTATTTTCGATCTGTGGTTGAGAATCCATGCACATGAAGGGCCAACTTCAGATATGCAGCGTTTGGGGGGGATGCTGGAATGGCTCAGAGGGTCGAGCACTCGTCTTGTAGCCCCGGGGTCCAAGGATCAAATCCCGGCCTTGGCTGACCTATATGCTGAAGTGGGGTGTGCCCCCAGTTTGGTTCTCACCAGGGAGAGCTCCATGTGGGAGGCCCCCAGCCCGGTTCCTGCCCTGCATAGCTCCACGCCTACCTGTGGAATGAAACTGTAGAAAACCAATGACATGCAACTATGGAACTTGTGGGCCCTCCCCTTTCTCTCTGTCTCTGTCAAAAACAATAAAAATAAATCTTTAAGAAAAAAGATAGGGAAAGCTGGGATGGCTCAGCGGGTTAAGCGCTCGCTTTGAAGCCCCGGAGACCGAGGACCGAGGATCGAGTCCCGGCCCCGGCCCAGGCGGACCCACATGCCCTGCGCAGCCCTGTGCCCACCTGTGGAGTGAAACTATATGGAACACTAATGTCAACTATGGAGACTGCTCTGGGCCCTCCCCCTTCTCTCTGTCTCTCTGTCTCTGTTTCTCTCTGTCAAAAATCAATAAAATAAATCTTTAAAAA
>PVKE010050741.1:0-10857 GCA_004027555.1 Craseonycteris thonglongyai
CCTTCTCTTAGGCAATCACCAAGCTATTGAGTGTGTCCATAGGTCTCTGTGTCTTTGTTACTTTCAGTTCAGGACCATTTTTGCACACACCTTTCTCATGCCAAGATTTTCAGTGATTTTCCTGTTTCTCTATCTGTGTTGACATGGTTTGCTGTGTTTCTCACAGTCAGCCAATGATTCTGATGCACAATTCAACAAGTTTCTGCAATGCTTTCATCAGTTCTGCTTTTTATTAACCACCCTTGACCTCACATCATCAGTGACACTTTCTCTCCCCTCAGAAATTTGTTTAATGCATTTATACACTGCTATTTTCTTCATGGTACTATCCCCATAAACTTGGACTAACATGCCCTGATGTCGATGACATTCTTGCCAAGTTTAACAAGAAAGTTAATATTTGTTGGTTAGTCTAATTCTAGTGCCTATATTCTTGTGATGGCACATAAAAACATGCAACAATGAATGCTACTCAGGAAGATACCACCACATGACAACATAAACACAGTTGTGAGACACTGATATACCAAAGTTTTGAAACCTTACTGAGTTGTTTGAACAGTGCTGCCAACGTAAGCACACGATGGCAAGTTCTTGAACTTAACTGTCAGATCTCATAAAACAACAACAAAAACAAACAATCCAATTAAAAATTGGGCAGAGGACCTGAACAGACACTTCTCCCAAGAACACATACAAACGGCCAACAAATATAAGAAAAAATGTACAACTTCATTAGTTATTACGGAAATGCAAATCAAAACCACGAGAGGTATAGGTACCATCTTATACCTATTAGAATAAATATTAACAAGGTAAGTAATAACATGGGTTGGAGAGATTGTGGATAAAAAGGAATCCTCATACATTGCTGCTGAGAATATAAATTGATATAGCCCCTATTGAAAACAGTACGGAAATTCCTCAATAAATTAAGAATAAAATTACTATATGACCCAGCAATCTCTCTTCTAGGTATCTACCCAGAAATATCTGAAAACTCTATTTTATATAGATATAAGTACCCTGATGTTCACTGCAGCATTATTTATGCTGACCAAAACTAATAAGCCTCTAACAAGGATAAAAAAAACAACAACAGTAGGGACACATCACTACTGATCCCATGGACATTAAGAGGAGAATAATGGTATACTCTACATCCACAAATTAGATAACCTAAATAAAATAGAATAGGTTCATTGAAAGATACTATTTGCCAAAAGTCAAAAAGAAGAAAGACAATCTTAATAGGCCTATATCTATTTAAGAAATTTAATCAATAATTCATAATACTTCAAAAGAAAAAACACCAGGCACAGATAGTTTCATTGGTAAATTCTACCAAACATTTAAGGAAGAAATTACACAAATTCTCTATAGTCCCTTTCAGGGGAAAGAAGCAGAAGGAATGCTTCCTTACTCATTCTATGAGACCAGCATTACCCTAACACCAAAGACATTACAAGAAAACTACAGACCAATGTTTCTCATGCAAACAGATGCAAAAATTTTTAAACAAAATACTAGCAAGTTGAATCAATCAATGTATAAAATTACACATCACAATCAAGTGTCATTCATCTCACATACGTAAGGTTGGTTCAACACTTGAAAATCAGTTAATGTGATCCCTCATATCAACAGGCTAAAAAGAAAAATCAAATCATCTAATCATAGATGCAGAAAAAGCATTGAACAAAACCACACTCATTCATAAAAAAGCCTCTCAGTAAACTAAGAATAGAAGAGACCTTCCTCAACTTGATAAAGAAAATTTACAAAACCTAGTTATCATATTTAACAGTGAGACATTCAAAGCTTCTCCATTAAGATAAGAAACAAGGAAAGAAGGTCCACTCTTACCATTTTTCTTCTTTTTTTAAAAATTAGTTTCATGTGTACAAAAGAACATAACGCTTAGATATTTACAGTCTTTTTATAGTGATGACCCAACAGGTCTAATTCCTATTTGATGCCTTCCATAACTATTATAATACTACTTACTATATTCCCGGTGTTTTACTCTATACTACATGACAAGCTCTCTCAATCTCTCTCTCTCTCTCTCTAAATATATATATATATATATATATATATATATATATATATATATATGTTTTCTTTTTTTAAGTAATAGTTGGCATTCAACATTAATCTGTATTATTTTCAGGTGTATAACAAAGTGAGTAGTATCTAGATAATTTATGAAGTACTCACCCACAGTGGGTCCATTGTCCACCTGATACTCTGCATAGCTTCTCTACCATTATTACCTATACTCCTCATACTGTACCTCACAACCCTATAACTACTGTGTCAATCAATTTGCATTTCTCAATCCCTTTACCCTTCCAACCTATCCGCCATCCTCCTTTCCAGCTGGAGTCTATTTCTATTTTGATTGTTCATTTATTCCGTTCTTTAGCTTCCACATATAAGTGAGATCACATGGTATTTGTCTTTCTCAGTCTGACTTATTTCACTTTTTAACATTATCCTGGAAATACAAAGTAACACAAAGACAAGAACAATAATAAGATATGCAGATTGGGAAAGAAGAAATAAAACTGTTTTTATTTATAGATAACGTGATTGTTTATATAGAAAATCCAAAAAAATCAACAAAAATATTCCAGATATGTGGTAATGGAGGGAGAGCTGATTCTGGGTGGTGAGCACATAATGCAACGAATGGATGATGTCATGTAGAGTTGTACACCTGGAAACTATGTTGCCAATCAATGTCACCCCAATAAATTTAACAATATAAAAAATACTCCTGTAACCAGTAAGTGATTATAGCAAGTTGAAGAATACAAGGTTAATATACAAAAGTCAATTACTTTCCTATATACCGTATGAACAATGAACAAGTGAAATTTAAGAGTACCATTTACATAAATTAATTACATATAAATCTAACAAAATATGCATGAGTTCTATATGAAGATATCTACAAAACTCTGAACAAAATCAAAGAAGGACTAAATAAATGGAGAGATGTGCCATGTTCATGGATAGAAAGAATAAATACTGTCACAATGTCAGTTCTTTCCAACTTGATTCACAGACTCATTGCAATCCAAATAAAACCCCCAACAAGTTATATTGTGGATAATGACAAACTTAAAGTTTATATGGAGAGAGAAAAGACCCAGAATAGCAAATACAATATTAAAGAACAAAGTTGGAGGACTGATACTACCTATCTTCAAGATTTACTATAAAAGTACAGTAATCAAGACAGTGTGATATTGGTGAGAGAATTAAAAAATAAAGGAACAGAATACAATAGTCCAGAAATAGGTCCACATAAATATAGTTAACTGATATTTCACAAGGGAGCAAAAGAAATACAATGGAGCACAGTCTTTTCAACAAATGGAGTAACTGGCCATCCGCATACAAAAGAGTTAATCTAGACACACTTTACACCCTTCACAAAAAGTAACTCAAAATGGAGCACATATTTAAAGGTAAAATAAAAAACTATATAAACTTCTACAAGTTATCAAAGGAGAAAATCTGGATGACCTTGGGTATGACTTTTAGATACAACACCAACAGCACGATCCATGAAAAAAGAACAGATATGTTGTACTTTACTAAAATTAAAATTTCCTGCTTGGCAAAATAAAATGTCAAGAGAATAAGACAAGCCACATACTGGAAAAAAATATTTGCAAAAGATACATCCGATAAAGTACTCTTATCCAAACTATAAAAAGAACTGTTAAGACACAATAATAAAAAAACAAAGTGATTTAAAAATGGGTCAAAAACTTTAACAGACATCTTACCAAAGATATACAGATGGCAAATAAGCATATGAAAAGATATGACATCAGGGCAATCATATGTCATCAGGGCAATGTAAATTAAAACGATATAAAATTATACACTTACAAGAATTGCCAAAATCTAGAACACTGACAACATGAAATGGTGGCAAAAATGCAGAGCAACAGGAATTCTGTCAGTGCTGTTGGGAAAGCAAAAGGGTACTGCCACTTTGGAAGACAGAAGACAGTTTGGGAATTTTTTATAAAACTAAACAGTCTTACCGTAGAATCCAACAATCTGGGTATTTACCCAAAGGAGCTGAAAACTTACATCTACACAAAAACCTGCACTCATAAACAGATGTTTATAGCAGTGTTATTCCTAATTGCTAAAAGTTGGAAGTGACCAAGATGTTCTTTAATTGGTGAATAGGTAAACTGTGGTACATTCAGCCAACAGATCATTATTCAGTACTAAAAAGAAATGACCTACCAAGCCATGAAACAGAACTTTAAATGCATATTTCTGAATGAAAGAAGGCAATCTGAAAAGGCTACATACTGTTTGATTCCTGGAAAGGCAAAACAATGGAGATAGAAAAAAGATCCATGGGTGCTAGGGGTTACTGAGGGAATGGTGAATAGGTGGAACACAAAAGGCCTTTTAGGGCAGTGAGAATACTGTGTTTTACCACAATGGTGGATATATGTTATTATACATTTGTTCAAATCTATGGAATGTGTAAAACACACACACACACACACACACACACACACACACACACACACACACACACACTCACACACGCCATTAGGGAAATGCAAAACAAACCCATGAGCTATCACTTCATACCCACTAGGATGGCTAGAATCAAAAAGGAAGATAACAAATGTTGACAAGGATGTTGAAAAATTGGAACCCCTATACATTGCTGGTGAGATTGTAAAATGATGCAGTCACTTGGAGAACAGTCTGGCACTTCTTCAAAGAGTAAAACACAGGGTCCCCATGTGACCCAGGAATTTTACTCCTAAGCATATTCCTGAGAAAAAAATGCAAACATGTCCACACAAAGTCGTACATGATAGCTCACAGCATCCATTATTTATAATAGCTAAAACATGCAGATAAACTAACCAGCATTCTGGTATTCCTAGGATAAACTGTCATGGAGAGGTGGTGATACCTATGAAAGAAAAAACAATGCCATCTTTTAGAAACAGAAGGAACTGTGAACTATCACTCTACCACATGGTCTCTAGGAACTGAAAGCAGTCCCTGGCCAATAGGTATCAGGAAAATGGGGACCCCAGTTTTACATCTGCAAGGTTGTAAATTCTGCCAACAACCAGTGAACTTGGAAGAGAATCCTCATCCCCAGCTGGTATCTTGACTTTAGCCAGGCAAGACCTTGAGCAGAGAGAATTCAGTTATGCCATGCCCAGAAACAAAGATAATAAATTGTGTTGTTTTAAGCTGCCAAGTTTGTAGTAATGTTATGATATAACAGAGAACTAACACAACTGGATATTTACTTCGATATATAGTAAGAATATACTACTTTTGGATGATCAAATCTGAGAGAAGTGTAGTACATAAGCTGTAATCGATGGTTCAGGGCCTGAATTAGCAGATAGATGTATTTTACTTGGCCTCTTGGCCAGTACAGTTTTGAGTCATGTACTACTTCAAAAATGTTTGAATTAGTTGCCAAGATTTAAAATATTTGGAAACTTATCAATTCTGAATTTCTGACTTCTATTGGAAGGAAATAGAAAAAAGAGACCTGGGCCAGTTTTCCAAATGGTTGTATCTACTATGGCTATTCTCTTTGAAAGAAGCATACTCCAGTTTGCCAAAACTACCATAATATCCCTAATTCTGAAGCTTAATTACTTATCACTATGGCAGTGCTATTATTATTCTTAGTCCATGTCACTCATTTATTTTCCCTGTCTAGCCCTTGTTGGCAGTGAGTTTGTACTCAGTTGCATATAGTTTAAGAGATCTTAAGGTCATTCCTTGTCTAATGTCCATATCAACCAAACTTTTGGTAGATGATAAAAAGCAACATAATAAACTCTGGAAGATGTTAAATGAAAATATTCTGTAGTCAAAAGAAAGGAGCTATCCATCTGATTTCAGATAAACTACCAAGTGAAACTAATCTCATGAAACTTATGAAACTTGGTTTTTGTTCTCAACTAAATGGGAGATCATTTAACCTATTGAGATGTATGCCATGAAACAATGATCCTCTTAGAAACCTGCATGTTAGAAAGATATGTTGGAGCACTAAAAGTTATTTGCTAGAGTAAAATCCCATCAACCCTGTCTACCTCCAAAAGACAGAAATATATTGCTTACTTAGAGAATATAACTCTTAATTTACAAACAGATTTAGGAACAGTTTTTTAATGCCTGTGTACAGATGTACCTCTGATTTCAAAAACAAAATGTGAAATTCTCAAAGGCATTCATTTATTGAACATTTTATCAAGTCCCTGAATATCCAATATCCAGGCACTAAGCTAGGTATGTGCTGTGTATTCAGTAATGAAAATAGGTAAGGCACACTGCTCAGTGTATTGGGATAAGGCAAACACATAACTGAAGCCACTAGATTACAGAAAAGGACATTACAATACTAAGAAAATGTTCAGAGAAGATGCTGTCCTTAATGTTCATCAGTACAGTATCTTTAAAAAGTAGGATTTAACAATCATGGCTTTGTGCCTGGTGGGATAAAGGGAGTTAGGAGTTGTAAAATTTAGTCCCCTGACTTAAGAGTGATTTAGTGTTCTCGTTTTGAATGACTAAAATGTCTTCACATAATGATTACTCTTATACTGTGAGTAACAATAAGTTGTTGTTTTTGACTACATTTATCATTAGTTTTATATGTTTCAACAGACTCACCTGCAGAGAACAATGATAAAATGGTACAGATCTAATATCCCTTTAAACAATTAGACTATTGGGGTATATTTAAAAGGACAAGTAACAAATGCATACTTACTATGTTTAAAAGGAATTTAGCAACATCACTAAGAAAGGATCTGCCTATCCTTCTAAAAGATAGTGATGAATACTTTAAAAGTAAGTTTTTCTACAACATCATAAAGTCATCCATTCAGGAAAAGTGCTCACTTTGAAGCCCCAGGGACCGAAGATTGAATCCTGGCCGCAGCCAGTCCCTGGCTCACAGGGGCGTGTTTGAGGCCCCCAGCCCAGTTCCCGCCCTGCATGGCCCCCCCAAGCCACCTGTGTGGAACAAAACCCATGTCAAAACCTGATGATGTACAACTATGAAGACTGCTCTGGCCACTCCCCCTTCTCTCTCTGTCAAAAAGAATAAAATAAATCTTTAAAAACAAACAACAACAACTACTTATCTTCTGAACAAGCTGTAAACTTCTAAGATACAAGAGAGCTTCAAATTCTATTTCTATTAAAAACTCTAGTTGGTGACTCAAGGCCCTGGCTCTTATTTAGTTGACAGCTTCTTTCAGGATAACTGGCAGAGTTACTTATGCCAAGTATAATAATAATGTAAAAACAATGAGTCATAATGTATAGACTTCAGCAAAACTAGATGTCTAGCCAAGCATCAAAGGTGGACATATATAGCATACCAAGAAATTTCTTTCAAAGTTTTTCTGGAAAAATAAACTGTTCACCACTTAGATGGCGAGAGCTTTTAGTATTTCCTATAAGAGCTCACAAATAGGCATTCTTGGAAGGGGTCAGCATCACATAGTATATTAAGTTTCACATAGTATATTAAGTTTCATCTAGTTGACTGTTGATAAGAAATGAGACAGCCAATTTCTCATTGACCTGCCTCATAACATTAGAAGAAACATTTCAAGTTGATGTCATAATTTAGAGACAAAGATTCAATATTTTTTCTCTGTTCTAGGCCACACTAGCTTGAGCATTTCAGGGCACAAGAATTCACTAGGGTTTTTCAAATTGTATATGGCTTTTGTACTTTGCAATATAACAAACAACCTTATATGATGCCTTTCCATTAGGAATAAATCCAAGATAAATTTCTATCAAGACTTCTCATGAAAAAACATACACAGTAATCCTTATATTTTCATGATCAACAGATATGAGATGCCTTTAGCCTTCTTAACTTCATGTTTTCAAAGGCTATGACACTATCTCACATGACACTATGTGGTTCTTACAACCATCATGTAAGATACCTATAATGATTAAGATTAGATATTACTTCTTTAATTCCTGCTAGTAGAAAACTATTCTAAATGTAAAATATTTTTATTATAATGATGACTATATTGTGAAACCCTTACCTTCTTTAATTTGACATAAAATATTTTTCACAGGGGATGCTGGAATGGCTCACCGAGTTGAGTGCTCGTCTTGAAGCCCCAGGGTCCGAGGATCAAATCCTGACCCCAACCTGTGCGGACCCATATGCTGAACTGGGGTGTGTCCCCAGTCAGTCCTCACTGGTACAAGATTCCCATGTGGGAGGCCTCTGTCTCGAGGAGGTATGCCTCCTATGCAGGAGGCCCCTGGCCAGTCCCTGCCCTGAGCAGCCCTGTGCCCACCTGTGGAATGAAACTATGTAGAAAACTAATGACATGCAACTATGGTGACTGCTCTGGGCCCTATCCCTTCTCTCTGTCTCTCTCTGTCAAAAAAACCAATAATAATAATAAAAAAAAAATCTTAAATATTTTTCACAGAGACAACTTTGAATAAAATAGTAAGAAACTGAAGAAAAAAAATTATTTTTTAAATTTGGTTCATAGATCCCCACAGTATGAGTATATTAACAGGTTTCATGGAGTCTAAAAATAACTTACATGGTAAAGGTTAGTGAAAGGCTTATTGGGAAGAAACAAAGATGAATAAGATATTGTATGCATGCACAGTCAGAATATACTAAAAAAAACAAAGAAAAAAATCCACCAGTAGATGAGAGCACAGACTTCAGGGAGGGAACTTAAGAATACAGAAAACCTGACTAGGGTAATTTAAACCTACGTCTTCAATGGAAGACATAGGTTAAAAGTAACAGAGAGACATACTTTGGAAACTACAGAGTAAAGGGATTTGGCAGGGGGAATATAGAATTTTGTAAGACCAAAAAAACAAAAAAGGAAACGCAATTTTTATCCCCACTAACCTTTTTTCTAAAGTAAGTTTTATATACAGAAGAAAACATTGTCACTAAACTTATAGACCTTGGGTTCAGAGAGGACTTTATGAACCTGACCTCAAAGGCAAGGAAAGTAAAAGCAAAGATACATGAATGAGACTTTATCAAACTAAAAAGCATCTGTACTACAAAGGACACCATCAATAAAGTATAGGCAACCAAACAACTGGGAGAAAATATTTATAAACAATGCCTCTGATAAGGGGTTAGTATCTAAAATATATAAAGAACTGGTACAACACAACTCAACAATAATAAAAAAAAAAGCAATCCAATTAAAAAATGGGCAGAAGATCTAAAAGACACTTGACATACAAATGGCCAACAGATATATGAAAAAATGATCAGCTTCACTACCTATTAGAGAAATGCAAATCAAAACCACATTGAGATACCACCTGACACCTGCTACAATGGCTATAATCAACAAAATAAGAAACAACAAATGCTGGAGAGGCTGTGGAGAAAAGGAACCCACATACACTGCTGGTGGGAATGCAAATTGGTACAACCACTATGGAGGACAGTATAAAGATTCGTCAGAAAATTGGGGATGGAACTACTCCATGACCCAGCAATCCCCCTTCTGGGTATCTACCCCCCAAAACTTGAAAACCTTAGTCCATAAAAAGATATGTACTTCAATGTTCATTGCAGCGCTATTCATGGTGGCCAAGACATAAAAACAACCAAAGTGACCCTTGATACATAACTGGTTAAAAATGCTGTGGTACATATACACAATGGAATATTACTCAGCAGTAAGAAAAGATGAAATTCTGCCATTTGCAATAATGTGGATGGAACCTGACATCATCATGCTAAGCGAAACAAGCCACATAGAAAAAGTTCAGAACCACATGACTTAACTCATATGTGGAATACAAAACTGAAAGCAACAAAGAAACAACATCTTGTAGACACAGTCAATAGTTTAGTGGTTACCTAAGGGTAAGAGGGAAGGAGGTAGGAGCTAAATATATGGTGATAAAAAGAATTGTATACCTTGAACCTATGTAATTATTACTAACCAATGTAACCCTAATAAATTTAACAATAAAAGAAAAAATATGTTTAAAAAAATTACAACATAAGAGGGCTATCATAAACTACAGTTTATAAACCATTATAAAGCACCAGGCCTGATCACAGAAACAGAGGCACAATCTGTGTGGCTTAAAAACATATAGTATAAAAAGAAGACAAAAGAATGAGAATCCTAACAATTCAATTTATAAATACCTCCCCTAAAAAAATAATGGAAAGCAGGAAGAATATGAAACTCAACACTTCAAACTTAATTAAATGTCTTCAAACAAGGACTTGGGAATGTGATACAATAGCTTGAAACAGAAATTCAAAACTAAACCTAGAAATGGACAAAGAAAACCAAGAAAAAGTAAGAGTTTGGTTAATCCCAAAAAGAATTTTTAAAAAATGACAAAATTATATCAGAAATAAAGGCTATATTACAGGGTGCACAAGAATATAGATTCTGGGGATGCCGGGATAGCTCAGAGGGTTAAGCACTCGCTTTGCAGCCCCGTGGTCCGTGGATCGAATCCCAGCCGCAGTCCATGTGGACCCACATGTTGAACTGGGGTGTGGCCACCCAGTTTGGCTCTCACCGTGTGAGCTTCCGATTTAGAGGCCCCAGTTCAGCCCCCAGCTCATAGGGGCGGCACCTCCCATGCAGGAGGACCCTGCCCAGTTCCTGCATTGTGTGGGCCCCACCCTCCTTTGTGGAATTAAACTGTCAGAAACTGATGATGTAAAACTATGGAGACTGCTCTGGGCCCTCCCCCTTCTCTCTGCCTCTCTCTGTCTTTCTCTGTCAAAAACAATAAAATAAATCTGAAAAAAAAAAAAAA
>PVKE010050742.1:0-10875 GCA_004027555.1 Craseonycteris thonglongyai
TTTACCCATGTTACCATCTGGTCACCTTCACCGAGGACGAAGCCCCGCTCACAGCGGGGAGGGCAGTGCCGCGTTCCCGGAGCCGCCCGGAGGCTGGGGTCCGAGCTGCAGGGCCCGGGGAACGCAGCCGGCGCCCTGCTCAGAAGAGCCGAGCCCACCGGGCTCTCTCGGCGCAGACACGGCCGGCGTGCGGGCCCACGGCCACGCTCTCCCAGCTCATCGCCGCCCGGGCCGGCTTTCTCCCACAGCCTCCGGAACGGCGGTGACTTCGTCAGCGACCCCCGTGCCTGGCTCACGCCCATCGTCCGTGGGTCACTGGAAGCCGTCGCTGCCCTCAGGACCCTGGCTGCCATCCTTCAGAAAGCCACAGCAGTCCCCGTCTCAGGGCCCGTTCCAGACTCAGGCTTCGTTCCGTCACCTGCGACTTGGGCCCCTCGATCCGGACTCGGTGCCGGGAGTGGGCAGGGGTTTGCTCTCCTGGGGTTCTCATTAGTAAGCATTTCAACACACACGCTCTCCCCCTCGGGCTGAAACTCTTGACAGCAAATAAATAAGCGGCTGGTGATGAATGGGCCTGAGAGAGAGCTTATTTGTGCTTGAAAAACTAGGCTAAATGTAACTATTGAAGTTTAATAAAAACCTCGTTCTTCACTTTCCACAAATTCAAAATGGAAATACAGTGAATAATTGGCTCTAATGGTCTACGAGGTCAGAGTCCATTTTTTTTAGGGGGAGAAATAAAATGCTCAGCACCAAACACCGAGAATAATTTATGCTGTGGCTTTTCGTAAAAATGATGAGCGAAATCTAAATGGTGCCCTCGAGAATGATTTCACAAAATCTACAGAAAGTTCCTTCAAGTGATTCCTGATATCTGTCATTAATAGGGGCTGAGTTTCTAATATCTGTCGTTAATAGGGGCTGAGTTTCTAATATCTGTCGTTAATAGGGGCTGAGTTCCTAATATCAAAATGTAAACTCGTGGAACCACATTTTGACTTGGAAATACCTGTCGGTCTTGCGAGGAGGATGAAGTCAGGAAATTCGGTCCAGGGTAAAAATGGACTGAAACCAACTAAACTGACCGGAATGGAAGAGGGGAGTTCAGCACTCGTGCAAACTGATGAAATTACCGGGTTTTATTTCCACAGAGGTTTATTTTAATCAGCTTCCACTGCTTTCCTAATGCGGTGAACCTTTGACAACTCTGGACGGTGACAATTACAGGGATCAAACTATTTTGCAGTCAGAGTCCAGATGCCAGAAGTGTGGACGTTTCCCCACGACGAGTTCTGCAATGTCGTCAGAGAACACGGGACCGACTCACGGGCCCCCAGCTCGGTAAGGCTGCTGTGCGTGAGTTATTAATAACTACGTCGCACACTAAACCCTTTCCTACCCTAAAAGGTAGCAGCTCCTGACCCGAGTCATGTTACACAACGTTTTCCTCGTTCAGTCCCACTGAGTAGAACCATTGGCCGTCGGTCTTATTACTGGGATGTCGATCCAGACCAATGGCTCTTCCAATGGTGTCCTTTTTCAGCATCTCCTTCCATTCTTTTAAAGTTTAACTCTTAAAATTGCACTTATGTCTCTATTTTAAGTGTGTGTGTACTTGCTTGTGCAGTGTGTAAATGCATGTACAAGTATAAATATCTTATTATATATTATATATGTATACAAATATATTTATATAATGGAGTTCTGCTTGTCGTCTTTTAATTTATATTTCTATCCATATAATTATTTACACAGAAGTTTGGTTCATGCTTTGGGAAATAATATCCAGAAGAAAACAAAAACCTTATATTCTAATTTCATTAATTTAAAAATGACGCATTTTATAGGGTTAGGGTTAGGGTTAGGGTTAGGGAAAAAAAAAAAGAAATAAAAATGACGCATTTTGAAATGGGCTTCTCATTTTTGATATACAGTCGTGTTAAGCCATTACTATATGACACAGTTGCCATGAAGATGTTTGGATAAATCGTATATTTTTTTGCATTTGGGATTTGCAAATGCAAATGCATAATGCAGCTCGTTACGTTATTTTACATCCACAAAACGTGTTCTTCCCAAATGTCAGCCACAGAGCTCACACACTGGAACACACTGGAAAATGGGAATAATTCAAGGATATCTCACAACTCTCTCCTGAGAATAACTTTTCAAAGTCTTACCCACGTCATGTATCTAAAAAAACTTGAAGGCTCAATAGAGACAGTTACTGAAAGAATCTACTGAAGCCATCCCAGCCCTTCACAGCCAATAACAGCATATGAATTTGGTTCACGCGAACAATTTTGTTCCTATTTCTTATAGATGAATTTGGGGAGCTAACTCTGAGTAAGTAGCCAACTTCTGTAGCCAACTAGTACGTCTGGGAGTCAATTTGTCGAAACTACTTTCCGTGGGTAAAACGTAGGTTCTTCGCAGAAGTTTGTTGTCAGTCGTTCATGGGAACAAGCGACTTAAATGTGACAACGAGATCTAGTCTCGCCGCTTCCCCTGGCAGCCACGCCAACCGTCCTCCCTCATTTCATAACCTCACAGCTGCTCATACAGACCCGAGGAGGACTCCGCAGGCCCGACGCTCGTTGCTGTTTGAAGAAACCCGAGTTGTCCTGAGGCATCAGAATAGCCCCTCGCCCGCGGGTGCGGACAGAGTGCGGCCCTGTGGTGTCCTGCAGCCCAGCCCCTGGCGGGCACAGGGCCACACCGAGTCCCCTAGAGGCGGGGTCCCTCCTGCTCTCTGTGAACCCCAGAGGCAGCTGTTGGCGGAGGGAAGAAATCACTGACTAATGCGTCAAAATTTTCAGAGCAATCGCCGGTCATCGAAGCAAACACGATTCGATCCAGGTTGCTCCACGACTCCGTTAGTGCGGATGGCACGTGAAAGCGTTACATAACATAAAACAACCGTGTGCGTTAGGAAGCCTAGCTTCTGCTCAGTCGTGTACTGGTCAGTCAGCCTGCCAGCCTTGGGTTCCAAGGGAGCTCAGAGGCTGTTAAACCGAGGCAGCGATGTACCCAGTGCCCACGCGGCAGGCCAGGGGACGCAGATTCCGTCCCCGGCGTCTGGGAAGGGCCTCCCCGCCTGTCGTTGAGATCACACTTAGAAAATCACTCCAACGACACCTGTTCTGTGATGCGACCTCGTGCATCACCTCCTACCGCACAGTTCTTCTGGAAGGATCCGAGGACACATCCGTACAGCCCGTTAATCGGTACACGTGTGCCTTCAGCTGACACGTTGGTCACGGCTCACACACACATTACGATCTGGACAATGACACAGAACGATGTGAATGACATAGTTCCTGCAAAAATATCTGTGACACGTTTTGTATGCAGATGGAGTGTCAGAAACTACCGTCATTTACTTTTTCCTGATAACTTAATGCGTTTTCCAGGCTCGGACTGCAACGAGGCTGGGGCCACCAGTTCTTTGTTATTATTTCTTCCTACACGTTGGTCATTCTCGTCTTTCCGTATTTCCCAGGGAGAATTGGGTTTCCTGCTTCTCGCGTCTTCTGCCCACAGTTGTCTTGGGCTCTGCTCAGCGTGGCTTCTCTTGCGTCACTTGATTAAAACTTACAACGGAAATTTTGGTCAACCTTCTGTTCACGCCAGTACCCACCGGGGCTCTGTCCTCCCCTCCTTCTAACAGCCTCATCTGTGCTCGTGTGCACCCCCACTCAGACCCCAGTCGCGGGCAGTGTTTGTTGTTCCAACTGTAGCTTCTCTTGCAGCTATTCCGGCCGCACCGCCCTCTACACGGAGAAGCCACCGCCCCCCATTCAGCCCAAATCCCCGCTCCATCAGCAGGAACATTCCCGTCTCTTTACACTTGGATTGTCTGTAAGAACAATAGCAGTTCTTCCCTAATAAACCGTTTCTACTGCAGGGAATGTTATTTCCCTTCGTGTTCGTTATCTTGAAGGGATTTTCAAATGTGTTACCTTTGTCCAATATTAACATTCAGACTCCAAATCTCTAGTTACTGCATTGTCTTTCCATCTTTATTATCAGCCTACTGGCGAGAGCGTAATTTGAGAAATGGTTATTAAAGAACTAGAAATAGCCATCAGTGTCAAATAGCACTATTTTAATTTATTGAATTAAAATGAAGGAGAAACTAGAAAATATGTTAAGGTCTTGGGAAATGATTGGCGGAGAATATTAAACTCTTAAGCTAATTGGTGCCTCCTTAATACAAACATTTTATAGAACATGCAATGGTCTTCACCTCATTTCAGCTCTATCTATTTGGCAATTCCTTTTTAAATTCTTAAGTGAGAGCTTCAAAATTATGTATAGTGCAATTTATTTATTTGCTGATTTTTTTCTGAAGATTTAAAATACTTTGTTTTGGGTTCAGATATTTAAAGCCAGAAGAAATGAACTGAACATTTAGCTTAATTCCTGAACCTGTTATAATGAATAGCTCTGTGATCTGGTCTGTCTGCAGTACTCGCGTTTCTACAATTATTTCTCAGGACAGGAAGGATGGTCTTTACATGTTTTCTCCCACTGATAGAATTAAGTCTACAACAGATACAATATTCCAGGTAAAAGTTACTGAAAACGACATGTGCATGGACACATTCATTAAATAATCTGAGCTGCCAGAACAAAGAAAACGTCTATAAACATGTAAGAAACAAACCCAAAATTACCCAATTAAAGGAAAACAAGGAAACAAAAGTAGAACCAGATATTTTTGCAACACAACTATTGCAAAAACATTGAAGTTTTGGGGAAAATACTTAGATCTAACATATTGTCATCATTGCCATATTTTGTCCGTGTATATATAGTTTTAAATAATTAGAAAATATATATAACTCATCTACTGTCCTTGGAAAAAATATTGCTTAAAGATGTGCCATAACAGACAGAGTGAAATGGAACAAAATATATAATTAAAATGAAGGACAGTTTGGCTAAAATTGTTGGTGGTGAGCAGTGTACCAGTTAAATTTAGAATTTCCTAAATCATTAAAATGTTGGAGACCAGATGCAATGCAAAGGTCAGATTTGCACTTTAAAGAGTAAACCAATAATAATGATAGTAAGAATGTCTTAATATTAAATTCTAGTATCAGGAACAGACTTTATTCTCAAGGGCAAATAATTGGTGATGTAGAGATAAAAATAGGGAATTAATACATTCATCACTTCTTCATTCATCACAGACTAGAAGAAAAAGAAAATACAGTAAATATTTAAGAGGAATACACTAGTGAAATTATAAACATATAAAGAAAATACATAAAATTATTAACATTTTTACGCCTGAGGTGTTGAAATCGATATTCTTGCGTTTGCCTTTATATATGTTTGTGTTTTGAAATAACTGCAAGATAAACACATAGAACTGTATAATCAAAAAGAAATAGTTTTGAAACTAAGTACTAATTTTAATAACCGTTATGAAAAGTTAATGTTAGAAATCTACCAACAGTGGGGAAGCCGGGATGGCTCAGTGGGTTAAGCGCTCACTTTGCAGCCCCAGGGACCGAGGATCGAATCCCGGCCCCGGCCCGTGCGGACCCATATGCTGAACTGGGAGCGTCCCCAGTTCAGTTCTCTCTCTGTCTCTGTATCTCTCTCTCTCTCTCTCTCTCTGTCAAAAATAAAAATAAATAAGTAAAAAAAAAAAAAAAAAGAATCAGGACTGTCCCGCCAAAAGCGGGACGTCTGGTCACCTTAGTGTTCGGTCCGTGAAGTGGCTTTGCTGAGCCATCGGGTGTGAAAACCCTCTTGACGGCTCTAGTCGGAGGTGTTCCCGGGCTCCCAGCATAACGCATGTTTTGTTTTAAATTTTGACAAATGGCTTTGAAACAGAAGCGCCCGGATCCAGGCATCCGCCGTTTCTACTTGGAAATGTGATGGAACCGTGTACTAGATGAGCTCAATTTTCCTGTCAGAATGATGTATATTGGGAACATAATTTTAGAAATTGCAACGTGGTACATTCATCAGTGGTGCCAGTCAGAAGCGTGCACCCCACGGCGTCTCCGCTCACCACGGGGCTGCCCTGCCCTGCCCTGTCCCCTCAGCTAAAGTGGTCCCTCCCCCACCCCAGACCTTTCTTTCCATTACCCCAACATTACCTGTGGTCCGACATCGCCTTCATCGACATTTTAGACGGTGTTACGTGTTGTACTTAAGCGTCTTCCACGGTCCGCCCTCACACGGAACCGCGGCGGGGGAGGGGAACCAGCCGGTCCCCACGTCCCTGAGAGGCGGGTGACACTGTGTAAGACACAGCACACAGCTGGTGGGCAGGTCGGCCACATGGAAGGACAAAACCACTGAGGACGGCTTTAACCAGTTTCTCATTTCACGCCCCTGTATCGTCCTTTCCATCGTAAACGCGGGGGACAGAGACGGCCTGGAGATCTTGTTTACTGTGATCGTGTGTGGACCCCTCAGGCTATTTCCGTGGTAATTCTACCGTGTTTCCCCGAAAGTAAGACATCCCCCGAAAATAAGACCTACTTACAGTTTTGCCTCTCGCTGAAATACGTATAAGGCATCCCCCGAAAATAAGGCCTAGCACATCTTTGGGAGCAAGAATTAATATAAGACACTGTCTTATTTTCAGGGAAACAGGGTAAGACACTGTCTTATTTTCGAGGAAACAGGGTATAAGACACTGTCTTATTTTCGGGGAAACGGTATAAGACACTGTCTTATTTTCGGGGAAACAGGATAAGTGAAGCAGATCTTCGGGTACAAATATAACGTTTCTGTTGCTTCTGTTGGTTAAGTGTAAGCGGATCTTTTTATCCTTTTTAACTGTCTAGAAAAACTACCCAGACACTTGGCAGCAACGCACGTGTCCGAGTGGGGCCTCGTACGCTCCTGTGACACAGAGACGCAGCGAAGGTCGTAGAGATGGAGCTCTACGTCCTCACAGGCCGTTAGCTGAGCACGCGTCTTACACGCCGGTGTCCCCAGAACACACGGGATCCCAAACGCCCTTGTAACGGGTCTGAACGTGTTTCTGAGTCTCTCTTTTATTAATGACGTAAATAAAAAGTTGGACACATTTTTTTTCCAGGTGTCATATTGGTATTAAAGTCATGATTTTAGCTTTTTTTGAAAATTGTATTTTACTGTCAGATACGAAAGAACATATACCGTATTTTCCGGCGTATAAGACGATCCCCTAATTTTACAGTTAAAACATAGGTTTAGGCCTATATTCGCTGCATAAGACTACAGCCTCGGAAGTGGGGGGTCGTCTTATACAGCGAATATAGGCCTAAACCTATATTTTAATTGTAAAATTAGGGGGTCGTCTTATACTCCGGAAAATACGGTATTTCATATGAATTTGGAAAAAAACCATGAACACCTATTAAGCCAGAGTAAGAACATTACCAACAGCGTGAAAACGCCTGACCCGCTTCCGGCGACGGGACCGTCCCCTTATGCACACGCACGCCAGCCTGGGTTTTGATTTCTGCACTTTCCCTCTCGCTTCTGTTACTTCATGTGGGGGGTGGCATAAAGCTTATTCAAGTGGACCCCAAAAACCTCCTGTACGGATATTTTTTAAACACAGTCAACAACAACATGAGGAAGGCCTTTCACGACCCCACAGCCTTCCCAAGCCCCTTAAAAATGCAAAACGCTGAATAGTATTCAACGATTACGAAGAGGTTTTGGATTCTAGAACGCAAGTGATGGCTGAAGTCGGGTTCAGCCGATAGGAAGTCTAGCACCGGAACGTCTGCCAATCTGCAGGACCTAAGTAGAAGGGGAAGCGGTCGTCCCAAATTTTAGCAGGCATCAGAATCACCTGCAGGGACTATTAGCACACAGATTATTTGGCTTTTCCCCCTCCTCGGAATTCCTGGTTCAGTTTATATGGAGAATTTGCTACGCTAATAAGTTCCCAGGTGATTCTCACCGGCCTGGACAAGGCCCCACGCTGGGCACAGAGTAAAGAGATTATCACCTGTGAAATTCTATTGAATCACCTTCAACATCAATTGTTACGACGATTTTGACTGTTTTATATGTTTTTGGAGAAATGTTTTGTTTGGTTAAAATGCATATTTAAATTTAAATATAAGTATATAAATAGTATATAGAGTATAAATCATATGTACATATTTTACTTGAACAAACCATTAATTCTGCGACTGAAATGTTTCTAAACCTTTGAATCTTTTTACTTTTCCTAAGCTGTCTTTCTGGGGTGATTTAAGCTTTCATGCCAATATTACGCGTTTCTGTTACATTTTCTTCAGTGTGATTTATTTCAAAGCTAATTTCATAGCTTGAGAAAGCCTGCTGATGTGTGTGCTGGGTAGATTGTCTTGTCTCAGCGTAAAATGTTTATCCCTAAGATCTCACCTTGACTTCTACACTGTCTGACGGGGGTTCACACATGTGCCCTCACTTCTGAATATTTACCTGGTGTGTATTTTCTCGCCCTATATTCTTAACCTGTCTGGGTCACTTTGTCTTAGATTCCTTACACATAGCACGTAGCTGCATTTTGTCTGCTTAGTTATTTTTATTTTATTTCTAAGTTCCTATTACCGTCTCAGAGGGTAATATAAACGATCAGCACGTTACACGTTGTTTTGTGAAGATGTGTTTTATTGTTTGAGAGACAGAGAGAAGCGGGAGGGCCCAGAGCCGTCTCCATCGTTGTCCGTCATTAACGGTGACGTGGTCTCGTTCCACACAGGTGGACGTGGGGCCGCGGGGGCGGGAACTGACCTGGGGGCGCCCGCGTGGGAGGCGAGAGCCTTCGCCCCGAGACATGCTGGTGGTGACCAGCTGCGCCCCAGTTCAGCACACAGGCTGCATGGCTGAGGCACAACGGAACCGCAGTCAACACTGTTCCAGGAAGCAGGAGACGAGGTGACGGCGCCTAACCGCTGAGCCTGCTCAGACGAGGACGCGGCGTTCAGCGGCCAAGCCACCCTCACAAAGCCGGGAGCCCACTCGCCACGGGCCCGCGCCCGCGTCTGAAGCACCCCCCAGACCCTCACAGCGTTTCCTGCGTGAGAAGAAACAGCCTTCCCTCGTGTTCACGCGGAAAGCGCTCTTCAGACGCTGCCTGCTGTGCCGCTTGGAATCCGGGTGGCACGTGGGGGTCTGACAGCGGGACAGGGAGCGGGCCCTGTCTTCCCAGTGTGTTCTGCCCTCGTCTCCCAGTCTAGTAGCAAAACGCGGCCGAAAGCGCGAAAGCCGGTGACACCGCGGTGGGCTGGGCCTGCTTGCCGTTGGGAAGAGCTAGCGGAGACGCTGGGAAAACTGCTAAAGGTCTGAGGTGAAGGTATCGGCGTCAGAGGCGAAATACTTTTTAAACTCCTTTCACAAAGCAACTGTGAATCCGCTCCCTCCAGACTGAAGACACGTCAGGCACGTTGCATGAAGCGATCGCAGACGCACACGATGATGCCCATTTTTCCAAAGCCAGCTCATGGCTCAGGGGTCTAAGCACCCCACCGAAAAATTAAGAGACGTTCCGGGGAATCCTGAGTGTGATCGTGGACCCGCAGTCACTGCTGGGTGAGGCCGCGGGCAAGCCGGGTCGTCCCTACCGCGCGATTGCTCTCACTGGGACGTCGACCGTGGCGGGCAGCTCTGGGCAGTAGGAGCAGGACGTGCTACTCAAACACAACACCCTCCGTTCGGGGTGCTGTTGCCCCACCTCCCTGCACCCCGCCACCTGCTACAGCGCGAGGGCTCCCCGATCCACGGTGCCCCGCGGACGGCCCAGGAGCACGGTGGGCCTGCATTCGTGACGTGTCTGGGAGAAGCCATCCTGCTTTAGGAGCCCCAGCGAAGGAGCGTCTCATTGATCGAAAGAGTTACCGTAGCTGGAGAACCCGTTAACTGCCCCCCACGGGGCAACCCGGCTAAACAAAGGCCAACGTCGTTAAAAGTCACTTACTGTACAGAGTCTCCAGCCAGCGCATCTCCCCTACACAGCTCACGCCCGGGGTGTTTTCATAAGTTCAAGTAGGTGCTCATCTCTTTGTTCCTTTTTATTTGCATTCATTTGTCAGGAGGTTTTCTTCTCATGCCTGCGTCTTACGACGTAATGCAATGTAAGGGTTTGAGAATAGCTGAGATTCCAATTTCAGAACCATTTGGTCATCAATCCAGGCCTCGAAATTACATCCCGGTACAACACCGCCACAAACAAACAAGCCAATAGCAAGAAGAGACCTTGTTGCTCTAGGAACGAGCTGAGATTCACTAGAACCGACGTAAAGGATCGTCTCCCGCTGAAATGACGGCCCCACACCTGCTGGGACCGAGAACCCAGGCGTCTGTCCTACGGGTCTTGGCCGTACGAACGGGTGTCCTGATGGTGCTTAGACGTCACCCTGAGGCTTAGCTAAGACCTATTAACCAGCACGTCCTCTGCCCTTGCAGCAATTATATATGATGCTATTAGCGGTACCAATTAAGATAGATCAAGCAATCGCCTGATCGAACGCTGAGGAGTCCGGCGCGGCCCTGCTTCCCCGGTAACGGATGGGACTGTCCCCATGAGCAGCCAGCCAGACACCGGATCGATCGGGCGCAGGGCGGAGACAGCGCCTCTGCTGAAGGGCGCTGGGACCTCACACCCACGTCCAAGCTCAACGTGGAAACCAGACGTAACATGAAACCGTTGTTTCTCCTGGTACAGCCACTATGGAAGGCTGTATGGGGATTCCTCAAAAAATTACGAATGGAATTACCATATGACCCAGCCATCCCTCTACTGGGCATCTACCCAAAAAACTTGAAAACCTTGATCTTTAAAGATGTTTGTACCCACATGTTCATCGCAGCACTGTTCGCAGTGGCCAGAACATGGAAACAACCAAAATGCCCTTCGATAGA
>PVKE010050743.1:0-10861 GCA_004027555.1 Craseonycteris thonglongyai
GGGGGAGGGCCCAGAGCAGTCTCCACAGTTGACAGCATTAGTTTTCCATATAGTTTCAATCCACAGGTGGGTGTGGGGCTGCGCAGGGCAGAAACGGGGCCGGGAGCCTCCCGCATAGGCCCCGGCAAGAACTGAATTAGGTGCACACCCCAGTTTAGCATATGGGTCCGCCTGGGCTGGAGCTGGGATTCAATCCTTGGTCTCCAGGGCTGCAAAGCGAGTGCTTAACCTGCTGAGCCATCTCAGCTTTCCCATGTTTTTTCTTTATATTTTATGACCTATATTGTTTGTAACAATCTAATAATACTAAACTTTATCATATATGAGTCTTTAAATGACATGAACACTCCCAGAAAAAGTAGTTATTTTATTATAATTGATGATATATCCATTAATTTTATATAACTTGAGGATATAATATGCAAACTTAAGTCATTTAACCTTAAAGAGGTGAATGTTAAAAATTATAGGGAACACTCTTAGATTACTCAGGCAGGGCCCATAGGTTTAGGTACAGTACTAGATGTAGATCTAAGCTATAGTTTTACAGATTTCGAAACTAGATTTTCTTTTAAGATTTATTTTTATTGTTTTTGAGAGAGAGAGAGAGAACGAGCGCCCAGAACAGTCTCCATAGTTGCACATCATTGGTTTTTCTACATAGTTTCATTCCACAGGTGGGCACAGGGCTGCACAGGACAGGAAATGGGCTTGGGGTCTCAGCCCGGTGAGAACTGAACTGGGGGCACTCCCCAGTTAAGCATATGGGTCCACGGGCCGGGGCCGGGATTTGATCCTCGGTCCCTGGGGCTGCAAAGTGAGCGCTTAAACCCACTGAGTCATCCTGGCTTCCCCGAAACTAGATTTTCTTAATGTAACTAGAGTTGGACTGTATTCATGGGGGTTTTGGCTCATGCTAAACAAAAGAGAGATTGATTAATTTACTATTTAGTAAATATTTATTGAGGACTCCTATTGCAAGGCCTTATTCTAGGTAATAGGGATTATTATATTTCTTGAAATAAAGATTTACCTGCATGTGGGGGATGCCATAATAGCTCAGCAGGTTGATTGCTTGCCTTGCAACTGAGGTCCAGGGTTCGAATCCTGGCCCTGGCCGGTGCAAACTCATATGCTGACCTGTGGCACAACTGGTAACCACCAAGATGGCAGTGAAAGTTCTCACGTCCCATGCGGGAGGCCCCCAGTTTAGTTCCTGCCCCACGCAACCCCACATCCACATGTGTAATGAAACAGTGTCACAACTAATGATGTACAACTATGGAGACTGCTCTGGGCCCTCCCCCTTCTCTCTCTTTCAGAGCCTCTCAAAACAATAAAATAAATCTTAAAAACAACAAAATATTTGCCTGCATGTGAGAGAGAGCAGGAAGAAGACAAGCAGTAGCTTAAACAAGATAGAAGTCTAGGCCATTAGGATGGTTCTGCTCTATGAAGTTACTAGTGCATTTTTTTCTGTTTGCTCCTTCTGTTTCCTAGGTCTTGCTTGCTTTTGCCTATGTGATTCAAGGTGGCTTACCATTGTATTTGCTTTCCAGCCAGCATAAAGGAGGGAGTGGGCTGAGAAGGGTACAGATTTCCCCATTAAAGGCATAACCTAGGTGTATATATCATTTCTGCTCTTCCCATTGACCAGGACTTGGCAATATGGCCACACTTAGCTACAAAGTACACTGGGAAATCTAGGTGCTTAGCTAAAATTGGAGGTTCTTTTTCTAAGAGGAAGAACGGAGATATTGGGAAACAAATTTTACAAAGTCCTTGCCATCAAAGAGTTTAATCAAGAAGGGAAAACAGATTATAAACAAAAAACTATTTATTTATAACATATTTAGCATATATATTTTATATATGAGTATATGTTTCACATATATTGTATATATATATATATATATATATATATATATATATATATATATATATATGGGGGTGCATAATTCCAGGTTATAGTAGATGCTGGCAGAAAGAATAAAATGGAGTGGGGGGTAATTTTTTGTTTGAGGTCATTAAGGTACATGTGTTCTTATAGGCAAATTGAAAGCAAGGTTGATTTCATAGGTTTGTATTACAATTGTGAGGACAGAGGACAATTTTAGATAGGAAGATCAAGGAAGAGTCTGAAAGGATAAGATTTGAGTAGAAACCTGAATGAAGTGAGGGAATATCCAGGGGAAGAGCAGATAGTAAGTGTTAAAAGGTACTATTGTTGGAACTAGGCATATTTTTGGTATAGCCAAGAAAACCAGAATAGCTGGAGCTGAGTGAGCAACACACTTACAGGCAAAATGTTCCCTATCCAGATGAATGATCTGACTGAGCAAGGGAAAGTTTAGCCTGTAAAAGGAACATTGTTTTATTTATTGGGTATTCAATGCCCAGAAGAATTTCTGGCACATAATTGGCCCTCATTAAATCTTTGTTAACATGTTAAGCGTGACTGACACTGAACTTTCTGTTCAGACCGTGTCAGTCACTGGTGACCGACAGTATATTTTTCGTGCAGGCTGTGGTGTTGCATGTTAACTGACAATATAAAATTTAAAAATTACATTCTATTAATAAATTTTAAATAAATAAGATGTCCCGCTTGTCTTTCCATTTTAAAATGGTTATTCCTTTTTTTGTTTTCCTTCGCTATAATTTCTCCCCGTTTAGGGGACATTTTCACGTTCACGGGTAAAGAAAAACCTTTTTCTGCACTGGAACAAGAATCACAGACAACTGACTGAATATAAAGCATTTCTAAAATAATACATTGTACAAATTGCGGTAAATAATAAATATTCACACAGTAAATATATTCTATATATAAACATTCAGCCTTATCGCAACTAAACAGATCTCCGGTCGCCAGCATTTCGGTGAAATCTGATATAACGGGCCAAGCGGTAAGCAAGACAAAATAGCCTGGGCGCTTAACGTGTTAAATAATTGAATGATATAATCTGCAGTATATTGTACAGAAAGAACCAGAACAATTTCCATATATTTCTTCTTTTCATAATGCGTATTTATTGGTTATCATTTAATTACACATCACCTAGTTCTAATTACAAGGGTGCTTTAATTTCAAAAGTACTTGGTATAAGGAATCTGGGATGGCTCAGCGGGTTGAGTGCTCGCTTTGCAGCCCCGGAGATTGAGGATCAAATCCTGGCTCTGGCCCAGGAATACCCATATGCTGATCTGGGGTGTGCCCCAAGCTCAGTTCTTGCTGGGACCTATGCAGGAGGCTCCCGACCCAGTTCCTGCCCCATGCAGCCCCGCGCCCACCTGTCGAGTGAAACTATATGGAAAACTAATGCTTTCAACTATGTAGACTGCTGTGGGCCCTCCCCCTTCTGTCTGTCTCTTTGTGTCAAGTAAATAAAATAAAAATAAATCTTTAAAAAGTACTTGGTATAATGCAAGTAAAAATATTTTAGCTAAAAATGTAAAGAACCAGTTCAATAACAAAATATGTAAGATAAAGTTTTTCTAAATAAACTTTCTGTATAACTTACATTTAGTTTTATTCAAATTTGACAAATAATAGAAACATTACAAAACTAATAAGGAAAAAGAATAAAATTGTAATTTTCTTAAAAAGTGCTGTGTATATTTTAATATACGGTATTTTACTTCTTGAGTTTATGCATATATATTTATTATTTAAACATTTTTTCCTCTATATCATTTTTTTCATACTTTACTGACCTATCTCGAACTAGGAGAGATGTTAGTCTTCCACTGTTTCCCGCTTCTTTCAGATAAGCCATATCATAGACCTCTCTATTTGGTGTAGGCACGCTCGCCCTTGGGTCTCTCTGTGACGGCTTTTCAATATTCATTCAGAACATCCTAATAGATTCCAAGAGGGAAGTTTCATCATTTACCCATGGCCCACTCTCCCCTCTAGTTCTTGACTCATAGTTTACTTAGTGAGGTTATGTAAGACTCATATTTTTTCTAAACATTGTTGCTTTGTATGAAATTCGTGTCTTTGTATCCTTCCTTTTGGCAGTAATTTCTTTCATTTTTTATTTTTAAGATTTACTGTTTTTGACAGAGAGAGACAGAAAGGGGAAAGGGGCCCAGAGCAATCTCCACAGTTATATGTCATTAGTTTTTGACATACTGTAGTTTCATTCTACAGGTGGGTACTGAGCTGCACAGGGTGGGAACCAGCGGGGGGGGGGGGGGGCTCCTGCATGGGAAGCTTACCCCAGGAGGAACTGAACTGGGATGGGAAGCACACCCCAGTTCAGCATATGGGCTCTCACAGGCTGGGACCAGGACCAGGACTCAATCCTCAGACCCTGGGGCTGCAATGTGAGTGCTCAACCTACTAAGAACAGTAATTTCTTTTTTTCTTTTTTTTTTTTAAGATTTATTTTATTGTTTTTGACAGAGAGAGAAAGGGTAGGGCCCAGAGGAGTCACCATAGTTGTATGTCATCAGTCTTCAACATAGTTTCATTCCACACAGATGGGCAAGGGGCCACTCAGGGTGGGAACCAGCCAGGACCTCCCAAATGGGAGGTGTGGCCTTCCGAGCTTGGGGGCCAAACCAGGGGCCTTCCACATGGGAAGCTTGCCCCAGTGAGAACCGAACTGGGGGCATACCTCAGTTCAGCATATGGATCGTCGTGGTCCGGGGCTGGGATTTGATCCTCTGTCCCAGGGCTGCAAAGTGAGCACTTAACCCTCTGAGCCATCTTGGCATCCCCACTAGCAGTAATTTCTTAACAGCATCTTCAGTTTCTTTTGTTGGTATAAGGTTTCTGCCTAATGTATGCTTCATGAAGGCAGGGATTTTTTGGTAATTGCTGTAACTCTAGCATTTATAACTGTACCTGAAACATGTTAGATCCTCAATAAGTATTTGTCGAATGAATGAATATGAATTAGTGAAAGCATGAATGTGAATAAATGAATTTTTAAAAAACAAAAGCATATGTCTTGTTTTTAAACTGTGGACTTTCATTAATTTCAGTGTTACACATTTTTTTCTTTGTCAGTGTTATAATTTAGGCACACTTACGCAAATTTATCCTGTTACAGGGATAAATACTCTGCAATCTGTCTTTCTAGAATTTTTAAATTTTTTTTCTTTATTTTCAAGTACTTTATCTTCAGGTAAGGCAGTATAATTACTCATCACCCATTTATTGAATATTTGTGCATGCTATACATAGGAAGTAAGTGGAACACTATTATTTCCTAGGAGCAAACCTTTCAGTGTGTTTATATTTCAAAATAAGCATTTGATCAGTTTATTTTTTATTTTTTTTTTTAAGATTTATTTTTATTGTTTTTGACAGAGAGAGAGAGAGAGATACAGTCAGAGACAGAGAGAAGGGGGAGGGCCCAGAACAGTCCCCATAGTTGCACATCATTGGTTTTTCCACATAGTTTCATTCCACAGGTGGGCGGGGCTGCACAGGGCAGGAACTGGGCCGGGGTCTCACCCGGGTGAGAACTGAACTGGGGGCACTCCCCAGCTCAGCATATGGGTCCACACAGGCCGGGGCCGGGATTCGATCCTCGGTCCCCGGGGCTGCAAAGTGAGCGCTTAACCCACTGAGCCATCCCAGCTTCCCCGATCAGTTTAATACAGCTTTCTGGCTCAATACTGGGATGCTTTCTTTTAGAACTTGAGACCTGCACAATCAACAGTGAATATTAGAAAATGATTTTTTCTGGGGGATTTCACACCAAAAAATAATCCTATTTTTACAGTATGTAAACCAAGTTTGTCCAGCCTGTGGCCCACAGGCCTCATGTGGCCCAGGATGGCTTTGAATGTAGCCCAACACAAATTTGTAAACTTCATTAAAACATTATGAGATGTTTTTTGCAATTTTTTTTTTTTTTTTTAGCTCATCAGCTGTCATTAGTGTTAGTGTATTTTATGTGTGGCCCAAGAGAGTTCTTCCATTGTGGCCCAGGAAAGCCAAAAGGTTGGACACCCCTGTAAACCTTCTTAAAACAGAAAATAGTCATACATTTTTCAATACCTCCAAACTGATACATGTTCTTCAGCTGTTATTAACCTGAGTTAATGGATTCTTAAGATTTGCTTTTGTCACACTTGATTTGGAAAAGAATACTGTTTCAAGACAAAAGGATTCAAAACTGGATTTCATTTTATTGTTTCTATACAAAGATTTAAGGAAGCTTTTGCTCATTTGTATTTCTGCCATTCTTTTTTAGTTTTCTGCCATTCTTTTTGTATTCAGTAACATTTTAAAGTTTTTATGATGATGAGAAACTAAGTAGAAAGTACACACTCATGATTGATATTTGTGCTATAAATTGGGGAGTTTTAAAAATTATTCTGAAACATTTGTTGATCCTATATCATTTTTTTTTTAAAGATTTATTTTTATTGTTTTTGACAGAGAGAGAGAGATACAGAGACAGAGAGAAGGGAGAGGGCCCAGAACAGTCTCCATAGTTGCACATCATTGATTTTTCCACATAGTTTCATTCCACAGGTGGGTGTGGGGCTGCACAGGGCAGGAACTAGGCCGGGATCTCACCCCGGTGAGAACTGAACTGGGGCACTCCCCAGTTCAGCATATGGGTCTGCACAGGCCGGGGCCAGGATTCAATTCTTGGTTCCTAGGGCTACAAAGTGTGCGCTTAACCCACTGAGCCATCTCAGCTTCCCTTATAATATAATTTTTGAAATGTACTCCTAGGAAAACAGCTGTAAGAGAAAAAAACCTTAGCAGCTTTTACAGAAATGTTTAAGGTGATTTTATAAAATAGCACATGCCTAATAACTGAGATGAATATGATACTTGTAAATGTATAGAAAATGATGCTGAAGAAAATAAAACAACATGAAGTAACATTGATTACATCTGTTAAAAGGGAAATGGTATAGGAATCAGAAGAGACAGTACAATAGAATTGTGTGACTTGTTGACCTTAAGCTTAGAATCTTTTTCAGATAAAGATGTTTAAATGTACAATAAAAATCCAACCATCGTAACAATTAATTTAAATTTGAAACATGCTTGAAATGTGCATATATGTATAATTTTATGCATGTATGCAAATTAATGTAAATTTATATAGATACCAAAAACTCTAGATATCATACTTGAAAAAACTTAGTAGTATTTGATGAAAAGATGACAGCTTCTGAACTCTGAAACATCTCAGTTACCAAGTAGAAATTATTTCTAACAAATGTGTAACTTTACTCTTATAGGCCAAAGAATGTGGCCAGATGCAGAATAAGTGGCTGATGATAAACATTCAAAATGTACAAGATTTTGCATGCCAGTGCCTCAACCGTGATGTGTGGAGCAATGAAGCTGTGAAAAATATTATCCGGGAACATTTCATTTTCTGGCAGGTGAGGAGAGCTAATCAAAATTTTAGTAGTATTTTACTTGTTGCATGGGATGTTGAGAACGAGGAATTCAGTTGTAAAGAAAAAAATTTATAGCAAACTATAACATATGAATAAGTAAAACCACCCATAATGGCTAAAATAGTAAAGACAAGTGAAATTTAGGGCAGCAAGAACAATTCCCAAGGGAAGGAAGATAAAAGAACCAAGCTATGTAACCATATAATATTTGTATCTTGGAAGAGCTTAAATGTCTTTATAGTGTACAACTATAGTATTTAGTAGGCGTATAATGTGAGCCACATATATAATTAAAATTTTCTAATAGCCGTATTTAAAGAAAGTTAAAAGAAACAGGTGAAATTAATTTTAATTTATTTTAAGTCAATATATCTAATATAAAACTAATATTAAAATATTAATGAGATGCTTTGATTTTTGTGTGTGTGTGAAGTAAGTCTTCAAACTGTGTATATTTTATACTTACAGTATAACTTACTTCGGGCTAGCCACATTTCCAATACTTCAGTGGTGTATGTTGTAGGCTACTATAATCGACAGTTTGGATGTAGATCTTGGAGTAGTAGAAAAACATATGACCAAGACTTGGATTTTTAGCTTGAGTTTGATAGTCTTTAACTATATGTCCTTAGGCTTGTCACTTAGTCTTTTTGGCTTTAGTTTCTTTATATAAGTTATCAAGCTAAGGTTAGATGACCTTGCTTCAATTTTTTATCTTACGGAAAATTATAGAAAATAAAAATGTCTGAATGAGCTTAATTTTTTCCCCACTAAATGTATTATTGTTATTAATTTGCTTGTTTATATTTTATAGGCCCTTAAATTCAGTATTACTTTTTCTGAATGGTAACTTTCTATTCCATGACTATTGATTATCCCTTTTCCTAGTGCTATACTAGGCACTTGAACTTATCATTATAATGTATTGTGATTGATTAAGATGTACCGGTATATGATTGAATAAAAAAGATGTGTATGATTGAGAGTCAGGAATGACATAGGTAGACAGATACTTTGAATAGGAAGAGAGCAATAACTAAAACAGGAAAAGCAATACCTCTTCTGAATTGGAAAGGGAGGAAAAACGGATTGATACGTAAATTTCCAGAGGGACAGAACAGAAAGTTGAGGAAATTTATACCAGATGACCTTCATTTTCTCTTTAATATATGAGTGAGATCCTAATGTACGAGGGCTGCCAGAAAGAATCCAGTCATGTAACTGTTCTCATTATTTTGACAATGGCTGGATTTTTTCTGGACAGCCTTCATATACCAAAGGTATATTTGGAGAATTAATTACAGTACTGTTTTTAGAGGCTGACTTTCTTTATATCACTGATTTAACAGGTTTATCATGACAGTGAGGAAGGTCAGAGATACATACAGTTTTATAAGCTAGGGGATTTCCCCTATGTTTCCATCTTGGATCCACGGACAGGTAAGATTTATATCAGCTTACAGCCTTTGACCTATGACTTACCTTTCAGTTACCTAAATAATTCCTCTTTCGTATTTAATTTGGATCCACTTTCAGAATTGTTTGTAGTAATTTAGGGGAAGGGTTTTTGTTTATTCCCTTTAGAATTATATAAATATTGAATTGTGTATTTAGGGGGTTTCAACCAATTTTGGGAGATGGTAGTATTTTATATTTTTACAGTTATGTTCTTTTTTTTTATTGATTTTTTTTTTAATATTGTTTTGGTTTGTTTTTTTTTTGAGAGAGAGAGAGAGAGATACAAAGACAGAGAGAGAACTGAACTGGGGGAGCTCCCCAGTTCAGCACGCGGGTCCGCACGGGCAGGGCCGGGATTCGATCCTTGGTCCCTGGCGCTGTAAAGTGAGCGCTTAACCCCCTGAGCCATCCCGGCTTCCCCCCAGTTATGTTCTTTAAAAAAAAAAATGTTTTATCTTGTTATATAATGAGGAATCCCCTTAGATTTTCTATTAAAATATTAAGATCATTCAGGTACTGATTGTAATCTCACTAGAGAAGCAAAGTAGAACTGATTATATTATTAATATTAATGGATTGAATTCTATATATAGGTATTGCTTTGGTTGAATTTCTTTGTTCCAAATGGACATCACTGATATCAGTAGATAAAGTTGCCCTATTTTGTTGGTGTGCAATCTCTTAGTTGGGTATAATTAATGTATCCTCTAGGTTATAAAAACTCCATGCAACTTAAGCTGGTGAGGGGTATTCCCAATAAATTTTAATTATGTATATGCCAAAAGAAATACTTAATGAGAATGTTCAGAAGGGATATTGATTTTATTATATTTGTATATCCTGGTTTTTAATTTTTAGGTCAGAAGCTAGTAGAGTGGCACCAGTTAGATGTTTCTTCTTTCTTGGACCAAGTGACAGGATTTCTTGGTGAACATGGGCAACTGGATGGACTTTCTAGCAGTCCCCCCAAAAAATGTGCTCGTTCAGTAAGTATAACTAAGAAGTGATAATGGATAATTAAGTGTAATTTCTCATAAATATAGGTGTCTTGTGTAAATTGAGGTTAAGATTGTAAAGATAATAATGTTAAATAATGGACAGTTATAATTTGTGGCTGTACAACATCTAAGATACTCTCCTTATATTTTGATAATTTCCCACTTAAGGGTTCTGTCTTCTCAGTGAAATCATAAGATTCATATCCCAAGTCTCTTTTGTAGCTAGGGTACAGGCATGTGACTTAAGACCTGGATTTAGAAGTAAACAATGACTATGTAGCAGTGAGTAGGAGAACTGATCTGGCAAGCCCAGTGACAGGAATCCCTTGCTTTCAGGTGCATCACTGCCAGGACTTTTGGTATGTAGGTCTAAGCCACAGTGAAAATGGTATTTTTGTTAGAACAACTCATTGCATACTTGGGCATTATTACTAGTTACATAGTTTTAGGGCCTAGCTTTCTAGCCCACCCAGAGATTATTTCTGTACTTAATTTCTTTAATATGCTTTTATTAGGCAGACCTGTGTAATAATTGTTATCAAGATTAGTTGCAAGTAAGAGACCTTCAAAAATACTGTACTGGAATTTCACATTAATTGTAGGAGCTGTTTGGTTTTGGTTGGCAATGAGGATAAATTTAGTTTTAGAAAATATGATTTTAGCAGTCCATATCATGCAGTGATGAAGCAGTTCTTTAAGTTATCAGTTACCACCAAAAATAAAGTGTCCTTTTAAGAAATGGCTAAGGGTGCTTGCCAAGAAGTGGTATAGAATCCCCCCTCCCCGCCCCCACCTGCCACCCCCCTCCCCCAGTCACTCAGAGCAGTTTTATTTAAGTGGATGCAACAGTACAGAACTAAAACATCGTTTCACTTTTACCATATTTTCCGGCGTATAAGACGACTGGGTGTATAAGACGACCCCCTAATTTTACAGTTAAAACATAGGTTTAGGCCTATATTCGCTGTATAAGACTACCCCCCACTTCCAAGGCTGTAGTCTTTTTTTTTTTTTTT
>PVKE010050744.1:0-10856 GCA_004027555.1 Craseonycteris thonglongyai
AAAAAAAAAAAAAAAAAAAAAAAAAAAAAAAAAAAAAAAAAAGAATACTAAATATCATGAAAATATAGGAAGACTGCAGCTATAAAGAAAAAAGAAATTAGCAGTTCAACATTCTAGGCAAGTTAAGATAGTTTAAATAAAATTCCTCTAGTCCAAGTGTAATTAGAAAGAAAGTTAATTTGTCACCATCATAAAAACTAATAAGTACGAAGAATTAGCCTGTGTTGAACGTTCCAAATAAAAATATCTCATTCAATCCCCAAAACAAACTTCTCAGTTAGATATTCTCTCATTTGAGCTAGTGATATCACTTCACAGTTTTCTTGGCTCTGTAGCACATAGCTTTTACCCTCTGAAGAGCTTTAGGCAAACCTCCACTTCTGCATTTATCACACCATGGTGTAATTCAGTATTTGTTTATCCTTTATAGTCTGAATACACTGTGGGCTCCGTTGAAGCAGGAACTGGACCTTCTTCATCTCCCTCTCTCCGGATCTTTTCAGAGTTCCAGATCATGGTGAGTGCCCAGTTAAAGCTGTCAAGTGCATGCGCAAAAGGTAGAGGCAGGAAAACAGAGGAAACACCGGATTCCATATGGAGAGCTTCGGTATGAGAAACACAGACTATTCTGCTATAACGAGAGAACTGTGGCTCTAAAGCAAGCTTCTCTTCCTAAATAAACTCAGAGTCTTAGAATAACTTATTATCAAAAATTGTTTGAATACAATTAACTTTCTGGCTCACCAGTGTGCCCCTGGGGCTGGGCACACAGTGGGGATTTAATGCATTCTCTTTTTAAATGAATGTCAGAAAGGGGATAGAAGGGTTCAAACTGCTACTATAATTTCACTTTTCTAGCAGTCAAATTTCATAGCTATCAAATCAAAACACCACTGAGAGAATGCTGCCGCCTTTGAGAACATCTAGCTGTGGCCCACAATGGATTCCCTCTTTTCCAATCTCTAAGCCACCACCAGAACAAGCTTCCTCCACTTTCTCATTACTCAATGTCATAAAAAACAGACCCACTCAACAAAAGTGACCCTCCTCCAGGAATAATGTTAATTTCCAAGCAGGTTCAAGTTATAAGCTATATAGTGGTCTCTGCTTATCCTGGATGCATCCGAAGACCCCAGGTGGATGCCTAAAAAACACAGGTAGTGCAAAAACCTATATGTACTATGATTTTTTCCTATACATACATAACTTTTCACTTACAGGAAGTCTTTCCCCTAAGGCTAGAGAGAGATAAAACGTCTGCAGACTGCCTACTGGGCAACAGGCCCTAGCCTAAGGAGAGTATATATGTCACCTAAATTAAGCCTCAGATACGGTTATCATTTCACAGGGGGCCACTTCATCACTGAACTATATTGCACAAGTATTTGAGTACTGATGCTGGGCACCATTTTAGACACTGAAAATTCAACAGTGAATATAACAGACCAGATCTCTGCTCTCACAGATATATGTCAAGGGATGATCCACAATAAACCACTAAGCACATAAATAATTACAAATTTTCTACAGGCGTAAGTGCCATAATGACAATAAAAGAGTAAAATGGGATAGAGAGTGAGCAAGTTTTAACCAGGGTGGTGATGAGTTGCCTATATCATCCACACTCTTTTCCATCTGGTCAAATAAGGTGAGTTGGAGACACTGGCAAAATCCTTTAGAATTCACTGAGCTCCCTGAATTGAAAGTCAGAACCAACCTCTTTAGGTAATAATTTTCCAGATCTGGGATCCAAGGCAGCTTTCTGAATCATAACAAGAAGGAGTTGGAACAGGTAGAGAATAGGTAGAGGTGGGAAGTGGTAATTTACTAGAATTTTCAGGGAGGCCTCTGAGAAAGTCACATTTCAAGTGAGGCAAGGATGACGATAAGGGTCTAGGCGATGAAAAAATTTAGGGTAACATCATTTGAACAGAAGAGAGTGGCAGAGTGAGTGAGGGGAGGAGAGTGTGGGATGAGATTGGTGTGTTAATCAGAAGATGAACGTTGGGAACTTTCAGGACACAAGGAAGCATTTGAATTTTTTCCAAGTACAATGGCGATATACTGGAGAATGTTAAGAAGGTTACTAACATATTAGCCATCAGGTGAAGCACCTTAGAGCAAAGGAGAGAGTGTTCTCTAACAACCAGAATACTAAGAAAGCAGAAGATAGCACTTAGGAAACTCCTGCTCTCCAGATAAGAGGTATTGATTTCTATTTGTACACACACACACACACACACACACACACACACACTATATGCATCCCATCTTCCCACCCAGTTCCCTCCTCCTTTGGGCCTTGGAGATTCAGCAATACTATTTTATTGCCCTACAGGGGGAAAAATGCATGAGTTGAGATTTTTCCTGGTTCAAACAGGAAAGTTCTTACAATGCTTTGATTGGCCAGACCCCACTAGGCTATGCCATCCATTTGAGGAAAAGCATTATGTCCTATCTTTTATCTCATGATGCCCTTTGAGAGGAAGAAAAACTTGGTTTTTAAAACAAATACACAATTCATCAAATGCTTTTTTAAATAATTCTTAAAATTAAGGTCTTCTGGGTTCCAGGAGGGGGTGAACAAAATTAAATATGACATGATCCCTGCCTTTAGAATATTATAATTTAATAAGTTCTAGAGTTATGCAATATAAACATTACCACTTTGTACTAATCAGTTTGTCATAAGGTACACTGGTACTCGCTAGAATGCATTTTCAAGTCATTGTCTAGTAAAATCCAAAAATTGCACTGGTGTTCTGATATATGTTATCTAAGAGTCACATTTTATTCCATATAAACTTTAGCAAAATATCACTACATAAAAGTCATAATAAGTGATATTTCAGAATCATATTCTTATTCCCTATCATATTTCACTGGATTTTTTATCCAATTTTAAATTCATTACTGACATTAATTAAAAGTACTCAGAAATTCTGAGAACATCTGCAAAATAAAATGATGCATTCGTATTATTTTTAGAGCAGTTTTCTCTGAATAATTCCAAACAGAGTGTGGTAGATTTCAGATATGACACTAGCTAACACAATATTCATTTTTCAAAGCAATAGTGCATTTCAAACAAGCATATAAAATGAGTCTGAATTCTTCAAAATAGGGCTAGTATTACACATGAACAACATGAAAATAGAGAGAATGTAGAATTGCAGAATTGGGCGTTTAAAATTAGAACCATCAAATAAACATGACTCTTACAAACATAACCCACCTTAAGGGAAAAGAACGAATGGTGGCCATTGAGAGATGACATCCAACAAGTTTAATAGGCTGTGGATAAAAGGAAATTGGTAGCATGCCAAAGAAAGTTTTTGCTTGATTAAATCCAACAAAAAAAAGCAAAGATCTTTGGTTTGAAAGAGTTATTATCCTTTGATGGACAGTCATGTCTTCAGTTTTATTCTCCCAATGAATGGGGCTCTGTATTTTTTCCCAAAAAACAGGACCCTAGAATCTATCTTCCCAGTTTAGTGCAGGTTATTCAATAAGGTAAGCTTCTTAAGTAAGAAATAAAGTCTTAATAGAACAACAACAAAATAAGTCTAAATTGAAATATGTGAGCTGCCTTCCTCTGTAGACATTTGATCATTCAGATACTTACAATGGAGTCCTACATGAGTGATAGAATGGACTAGAAGACTTCTAAGTCTCCTCCCCAATTAGCCATTCTAAGAACACAAATGAACATCTGCTTTCTTTCTAGAGTGATATAAGTTCCACTACTGTGGCTATCTGTTTCAATCTAAGCTCAAATTACTTTATAGTCTTTATCATTAATAACAATAGTGGTGATGCCGGGATGGCTCAGTGGGTTGAACACTTGACTTGTAGACCCGGAGTCTGGAGATCAAGTCCCAGCCCGGCTCATGTGGACCCATATGCTAAACTGGGGTGTGCTTCCCATGTGGAAAGCCCCCAATTCACTTACCAGTGGGGCAAGCTTCCCATGCAAGAGGTCCCCAGCCTAGTCCCCACCCTGTGTGGTCCCACTCCCACCTGTGTGGATCAAAACCATGTCAAAACTAATGACATACAACTATGTAGACTGCTATGGGCCCTATCCCTTCTCTCTGTCTCTCTCTGTCAAAACAATAAAATTAATCTTTATAAAAAAAATAGCAACAATAGTGTCATTTAAATATGTTGTTTCCAAACTTCAAAGCAAATCACTTGATTTTACTCCTTCTATACAATGCTCACTTCTTTTCTACTCATTTTCCAGTCCTGTTTCTTTTTTTTTCTTTAATTGTTAAATTCATTGGGTGACATTGGTTGACAAAAATTACATAGGTTCCAGGTGTACAATACTATATTAGATTGTCCATGCATTTCATTATGTGCTCACCACTCAAAATCAGCTCTCTTTACATTACCATATAATTGATGCCCCCTCTCTACTCCTCCCCTCCTCCTACTCTCCTACCCACCTCCCCCTTTACCCTCAGGTAACCACTAAACTATTGACTGTGTCCGTGAGTTTTTGTCTCTTTGTTACTTTCAGTTTTATATTCTATGTATAAGTGAAGCCATATGTTTCTTGATTTTTTTCAGTCTGACTTATTTCACTTAATAAGGTGGTTTCAAGGTCTCACAAGGCGGTCCTGCTTCTTAAATAGATGTCCTCCAGTTCTTCCCACTACCTTTTGAGATGTATCTTTACTCCTAGCCACGTCATCGAGAATACCCCTGTTCATGACCTCCATCCCTTAGCCAGTCTCATCTTTCCATAGCATTTGACACCAGAGGCTCCTTATCTATCCTCTCTTTGCCTTCAATACTCTAAGCTCAAGAAGAGAGTGTTTTGGAATGACATTAATATTTCAATGGGTAAACTGCGTAAATTAGATTGTACTCCTTAATGTGGGTGGCCCTCATCCAATCAGTTAAAGGCTTGAATAGAACCAAAAGAAGCTGAATAAGACGAACCTTCACCACACTGACTGGGTGAGCTGGGTAGTCTTCTGCCCTTGGGCTGGAACGTGCATGATTGGCTCTCCTGGGTCTCCAGTTTGGGGACTTCTTTGCCTTTATAATCATGTGAGCCAATTCCTTATGATCTCAATCTCAGTCTCTCTCTCTTACTGTTGCTCTCTTTTCTTTACATATTCTTCTATATATACATGTTCTTCTATATAGTATACTTATTCTTCTATTGCTTTTGTTTCTCTAGAAAACCCTGCCTAAAACACTTCTCTCTCTCTCTCTCAACTAAGAAGCTACTAAAAATCAGGAACCGGGGAAGCTGAGATGGCTCAGCAGGTTAAGCACTCGCTTTGCAGTCCTGGGGTCTGAGGATCAAATCCCGACCCCGGTCCCAGCAGACCCATATGCTGAACTGGGATGTGCTCCCAGTTCAGTTCTTGCCAGAACCTATGCGGGAGGCTCCCGGCCCAGTTCCTGCCCTGCACAGCCCTGTGCCCACCTGTGGAGTGAAACTATATGGAAAACTAATGCTATCAAATATGGAGACTACTCTGGGCCCTCCCCCTTTACTTTGTCTCTCTCTCACTCTCTCTGTCAAAAAACAATAAAAATAAATCTTTAAAAAAAAATGATCAGGAACTATTCCTTGTGACTCTCTGCCTTTTCTTCCCATGTCTAGCACCATGCTCTGCATGCTGCGATGTTGTATAAATGTTAACAAATCCCCAGAGAATAAAAATCTACTGTTGCAATCCCTTACTGAGAGTATAATGCATTCGTGTAATTGATATTGATTGTCATGACCATTAGAGTTCCCAGCAAGCCAGGGGGTTTTGTGGGGGCAAATAATTTGAGTGGCTCTGTTCACAATAAAAAAAGGAGGAAAGAGATATCCCTTTCTCTCAGCAGAAGGCTGATGAATTGGTTTTCCTAAGAAGGCCTCCTCTGTGCTTGTGATCACTTCAGTATTTCTGAAACATCCAGGAGAGATGAAAAGGATTAAAAACCAGCCTTCCACTAGTCAAATCCAAATCATAACAAAAATATAAGAGCTGGGATTCCAGAAAGTTTGTGGACTATTCCATTCAAATGATAAAACTTCATTTTTCTTTTAAAGTGCAAGAACAATGAAGGGAGAAGGAATCAAAGAATTATTCATATAGCCTGGGCAGAGACTTACTCCAGAAAACCTTCCAAGAACTACAGGCCTTAATCCAAGGGAAGGAAAAAAGAACAAGGCATATTAATCTCTAAAGGCAGCCTTGCAAAGGCATGTAACACTTCTCTCTCCACATATATTGAACACAGGGTTACTCAGCCACAGGCTGGGCCAATTTTTAGTCCAGTCTTCAGAATTCAAAGACAAGCAGGTAAATTCATTTAAGAAACATTTTTTAGTTACATTTGGTCGGGCTAGCCCACTGAGGAGGCACTGGACTGAATGAAAATTTTCCAGACCCTGGCACAATCAAAATTGTTAGTCATGCAATTGATTCAAATCTCAGGCTCTCAAACAATCTTCAGGGAGAACCTGGCCTGACCTCATAGGGACACAGGAGGATTTTCCGTTCCCATTGCCAAAAACAATGCCATTGACCTCTGTAAACAATAAGCAACTGGGATTTGAGGTTGAAAAAGAAACATCAAAACATCCTGGTACAAGTGCTGAACCTCTTCTTTCTTGGGAAATCAACCTAAAGCTTAAATATAACCTGGAATTGGCACTGAGTATGTTCATAGTCTGAATGTTGATTAAATCTCTCCAAGTCCCACAGGTTCTTATTTACAAAGCAGTAAACTCCAGTTTCTGTAGCTCATAAACATATGCATTCTCTCTGGTGGTTAGATTGCCTCCTGTGAGTACGTTATATTGGTAAGTGAGGCCAATTGCCTTTTGGTTTTGGGGTTACGGAGCCATCATTTAGCCTAATTCTACACATATGCTTCCATGTGATTTGACATACCTGTTTTCCATCATTTTGGGCCATTGCACTGAAAATGGGTTCAAACCTGATTATTGTCCATCTCAAAATCAAAGTCAAAATAAAAATCCAGAGAATTGAAAGGGCTGTTAACTGCTTCATGTAAAGGGCTTAATGATTTAGCATAAACCTGTCTATTTCACTGAATCAATCTACCCATTAATCCATGAGATTAATGAGATATAGCTTCTCTGCAGAGACATATACAGTGTTGTGCTGCCTCAATACCAAAGTTGTTCCCCACTGGTTACCATGAGCTAAACATCCAATTAATCCTAGGGACGGATTTAGGCACCAAGCCACAAGAAAGAATACCAATATGTGCCTTAGAACTCTATCCAGAGGGTACCTATGATGCCAGTGCACCGTCCCAAGTTGGGGCATGATCCTATTCCAGCAGGAGTATACACAGCACAGAGAAGGATATAGTGTCTGAATATGCTGACAAGTTCACTTTGAAAATGTGTATACAGAAAATCAAATCTCCAGCTCAAAAATTAATCTGGGGCTAACCAGAACAGGATATAGATCCAAAGGTAAAGTGTTAGGCAGATTTAAGAACAGACATTAGCAAATATAATAAGAGTAAAGTAGATGGGCCCAAAATTGCTATGACTGGCAAAGCACATTTTTAACAGTATAAATAGCATTTGGATAGATTTGTTTGGTTGGAAAGCACAGAATGAAAAAAAAAAAATTGTGTAGCCTGTAAAGAATCACAAATATCTAAGCCCGCTGTTTCTTTAAACTTCATGTCGTAAATATGTATAATCCTAAGGTAAAAATACATTCCTGCCAAAACTATTTTGAAAAGGAAGAATAAAGCTGAAGAATCATGCATCTGAACTCCAAAACTTACTATAATGCTACAGTAATCACGACAGTGTGGTGCTGGCATAATAACAGACATGTAGAGCAATGGAATAGAATTTAGGGCCCAGAAAAAAACCTTCCCATTTATGGTCGATTAATCCTTTACAAAGCTGCCAAGACAATTCAATGGCAGAAAGAATAGTCTTTTCAACAAACAATTCAAGAACAGCTGGATATTCACATGTAAAAATGTGAATATCTCACACCATACACAAAACTCCCTCAACATGAATCTGCAACTGAAAAATAAGACCTAACATATAAAATTCTTATTTAAAAACATAAGGGCAAATCTTTATAATTTTGCATGAGGCAATGGTATCTTAGATCTGACATCAAAAGTCTGAACAACGTAAGAAAAAAAGATAAATTGGACTTCATCAAATAATTTAACAAAATTGTAATTTCAAAGACACCATTAAGAATGTAAAAATAAATTACAAAATGAGAGAAAATATTTACAAATCAAATATCTAAGAGACTTGTATACAGAATACATAAAGAACCCACATAACTCAATAACAAAATGACACTCAAAAAATGAGGAAAAGATCTGAGTAGAGAGTTCTCAAAAAAAATGATACACAAATGGCCAATAACCACATAAAAAGATGCTCAACACCATTAATCATTGGGGAAATGCAAATCAAAACCACATGGGAGAGATCGTGGCAGAGATTCATGGCATAATTGCATTTCACTCTGTGCATGTTGGCACCTCCTATACAGCCACATATCACAACACCAGCAGGAAGCACATAATACTCCCCAACACGATGATACACACACCAACTTTGTTTCGGTCCTGGTTCGCTCCACCAGCCCCAAGGCAATCCCATCACAACCCTAGTCAAGGCAGTAGAGGTTCACAAGCACCTAAACCTCTGAAGGAGAGAAACTTTCTTCTGCAATCAGAAGAGATATGGTCCCCAAAAGATGGAATCCTCTTGCTTACAGGTGAGTGTGAGAAGCCAGACTCTGTTCTGTTCTCCTGCTTAGCCTAAGAGCTACGATGCAGGAGCAGTCCCAGGAACTGTGCAGAGGAGCAGGTTAGAAAGTCCTACATTTTTGGCCAAAAGAGTGAAAGGGAAGCCCCAGGAAGCCACAAGTACTGGAGAGATCACAGAGAGGTAAGCGCTCCAGAAAGTAACCCCATGAAGTTGTTGATGACTTCTGGACTCAATGCCAAGTTGTTCCTGCATGGGTCTGACTCTAATTACCACTCCAAAGACTGAGATCTGAACTACAGATCTACTTCCCAAATTTTGCAATGCACAATACTAAGCGACCAATAGAACTAATACTGAAACCACAACTCACTGAAGGCTATTTGGAACTTGCAGCCTGAGCCCTACTTGAACGATTGAATGCTGACGCAAAATTTCAACAATCTCCATGGTATTTAAATAAGACCAGAGTTTCATAGGATAATATTCAAATATATAATCCACAATTACTCTACATATGAAAAACCAGGAAAATCCAAACAGCAAGGAAAATGAAGATCAGCAGCCATCAATACCAAGATGATACAAAAATCCTTAGAAAACAGAGTCAAGCAACATAAAAAAATAAAAGCAACCCACACACAAATTTCATAACCAAACAGAGGATATCCCAGAGATTCAAGCCTGGTTTAAAATGTGAAAATCAGCATGATCCACCATTTAAAGAAGTCTAAAGAACAAAATCATGTGATCATATCAATTGAAACAGAAAACATATGACAGAATTCAACATCCGTCCATGATAAACACTCTCAAAAATTCAAAATAGAAGAAAATTTACTCAAATCTAATAAAAGGGCATCTATAAAAACCAACAACAAAAACAAACAAAATATCTATAGATCATAACTTCATAACAAAGGACTGAACACTTTGCCCTAAAATCAAAAACAAGGCAAAGATGTCCACTCTATTACTCCTATTTAGCATCATATTGGCAGTCCTAGCAAATGTAATAAAAAATAAATAAAAGACACATAGAATTCAAACAATAGAAATAAAAATGTCCATATTCAAAAATACATGAAAATCTACATATAAAACTCCTAAGAATTAAAAAAAAAAAGGAATACATAGCTAGAACATAAAACTCAATCTTGCTACTATATACTAGCAATAAAGAATTGAAAACCTAAATTTAAAAACAATACCATTTACAACAACTCCCTTCAGAAATGAAATACTTAGGTATACATCTAATAAGACATGTATTGGATCTATATGCTGAAAATTGACAAAATAAAAACTGCAAAACACTGATGAAATAAATCAAAAAAGACAAAAAACATTATACTTGGTCATATTGAGTCATGAAGATTCAACACAGCTAAGGTGTCAATTCTCCCATAAATGACCTAAAGATTTAATGCTATCCAAGTCAAAATCCAGCAGGAAATTGTGTACATATAAACAAGCTGAATCTAAAGTTTACATGGAAATATAAAGGAATTAGAATAACTAACTGCTGGTGGAAATGTAAAATAGTACAGCCATTTTGAAAAGAGTTGGCAGTTACTTAAAACGTTGAACATAAACTCACTATACAACAATTCCATGCTTAGGCATCTACCAAAGAGAAATAACCTGTGTCTATGAAAAGACTTATATGCAAAAGTTCATAGAAGTATTATACATTATAGTCAAAAATGGAAACAATTCAAATTTTCATCAAATTTGGGATTGATACATGAAATGTGGTGTATCCATATAAGGCGATACTATTCAACAACAAAAATTAATGAACTACTGATACGTGTTAAAATATGAATGAACCTTAACAGCATTTTGCTAAGTGAAAACAAACAGACACAAAAAGACAAATATGTATGATTCTATTTATATAAAATGTCCAGGGAAAGCCGGGACGGCTCAGCGGGTTGAGCGCTCGCTTTGAGGCCACGAGGACCGAGGATCGAATCCCGGCTCCGGCCCAGGCAGGACCCACATGCTGAACTGGGGAGTTCCCACAGTTCGGTTCTCTAGCTGTCTCTGTCTCTGTCTCTCTCTCTATCTGTCAAAAGTAAAATAGAAATAAATATGCACTGAA
>PVKE010050745.1:0-10856 GCA_004027555.1 Craseonycteris thonglongyai
ATGTTAATATTTGGTATACTGAGTTAATGAAAATACATTATTGAAATTAATTTCACTTTTTTTAATATAGCTATTAGAAAATGTAAAATTACAACGTGTAGCTTATATTTGTGACTCTCATCATACTTGTATTCGATGTTCCCTGTTAGACGAACTCTGCACCAGTTTTCACGAAGATCAAAGGAAACAGTGTGTATGTATGTGTGTGTTATATATATCTCCTTTGTGTGTGTGTGTCCTTCCTTTAAAATGTCAAGAGACACCAACAGATTCCTATGAACTTATGATGAAGTCACAGTTTTTCAGAGATATTTCACAGTTCAAGTCTAAACAGTGTTTAGTTTTTCACTTTTACCAAGAGGAAGACCTTCCTTTTGGTTTCTGGAGGCTCAGTGAAGGTATCCCAAATACTTAGAATGCTAACTTCATACGCATCCATTTTTCACCTGCTGCCTTTGAATATAGGCATCATGGCTGAGATACCTATGAAAACATGAAATTATTTCACCTCCGTTTTCAGGATGCGATACATCATATAAATATGGGCATCTTTTTTATACTCTTTTTACTAGAACCATTCCTACCAGATGTCATACTTTATATGGACAAAGTCTGTACCTGCTTTTTGGCTCTTTCTGTATCCTTTCTTTCTGTTGGCTTTCTGAGAATTTTCAGTGTATGGTCGTTTGAGAGAAAATTTTAAATAAAATACGGTAACATTCAAAGTCATTCCAGATTAGCTCCCTGTTTCCTCAGTAAATTGATCTCAGCTATTCAGGGACAGGAGGAGCCTGATTCAGCAAGACCACCTCCACATACCCCAGCTCTATGGTCCCCATGACACCATCTCTGCTCTGTGTCACATCATTAGTCCTTCCTATCCACAGTTCTCTCTGCACCCTTTCATTATCTGGGCCACTGTGTCTACGCTTGGGCTTCCGGTCCTGCAAACTGAGGGAATCTTTCCCTTCCCTGACCTCACAGAGTGGTTCCAAACTCCTGCATATCCTGCAGAGTAGTCTAAAATGAGAAGTTTCAATGGGGTGTTTTCTTCATCTTCTGATCAAGTTTTAAATATTTCTCCTGGCACTTCACTATATTTACCTTACCTAACATTAGAGCGATTTGAGGGATTTTGCCTATTTCTCTTTGCCACGCTGATTTATTCTTAAGAGCTGAGATCCTGTGCTTTTCCATGCACCAACAATTTTAATACTCTATTTCCAATATCATAACATACAAAGAACTCTAGCATTACTAATATGTGCTCTTTTTTTTAAATATTATTATATTTTATTGTTAAATTTAATGGGGTGACATTGGTTGGTAACAATTAGATAGTTTCCCGATGTACGGGAGAAATATATGCCATATGTCTACAGGACAAACATTCATTTGTTTTTTAAAGCACTTCTGTTTACACTAATGATGAAAGAAATAATTTAGCTAACGAAAAACAAAAAACAGCAATTTTGTTTTATGTTAAACTTGTGATTTAAATACTAATAAATGTCATATCATAAACTGACAATAACTTTCCCTTTTTATTTTAATAATATGCAGTGCATTTATTTTTATCTCATTTGCATCATTATATGCATGAATAGTGTTTGCTATTTCCACTTCTTGCAACATTGTCACTGCATGTAGTACATTGAACACCTACCAACTCAAAATGTTAGTATAATACTTTAGACAAATTACCAAAAGATATTTTAGGTTAAAGGAGTACATGGATATATTTAATCATCAACTATTTAAATACGAGCTCAACCATTCAAATTGGAATGTCCATCGGTCTAAAAAGAACAAAGTAAATAGCATCATCACAGTAATGTCCAATTAAAATTGAATAACTCTGCCCTTGACATTCTTGTATTTTATTATGAGTGAATTGATATTTTTTAAGGATTAAATTCTGTACCAGACTGCAAACATAGGAGTCTTATTTTATTGGTCTAAGAAGAAGCTGCCTAAACAGAGAACTTAGGAACCAGTAAATCTACTGAAGCTTAGAAAAAAATTGGAAAATCATTTTATAAAAAAAAAAAATTGAAAGATAATTTTTTAGATTTGAAAGATTTTTTCACTATGAAAGCAGTAATATACTAGTTGTTTATGTCACTTCTGTTCAATTTCCTTTCTTCCTTCACACCTTCCACCCCATAGACACACCAAACGTGAATTAAAACGTACCTGTTGGAAGAGGCGCTGCTCGGACTTCTGTCACGGAGTGGTGGGATAATAGACAGCAATTCGTAAGAACGATGTCGTCCAAGGCAATATCGCCATGGTGTCCTTTCCCAACTCTACCTTCAAATTTGAGCCGGAAGTCCTCATCACCAGAAAGTAACAGTTCTTTCCGTTGCCAGAAATTGCCTTGTTCTACAGTGAAGTTCAGTAGGACCTTCATTTGGTTTGAGACTGATACCTGGGTCAAGGCAAGAGCCCCAATGCCTTTTCCATACATATGATAATGAAAAATTATCTGTAAACGAGAACAGGAATAATATATATAATTAGTACGATTTACTTTTTATTTTCAATTGCATTTATATTGCCCTTTTCTTTATGACCAGATTCCAAACAGAAAACTAGACCTGTATGTTCTATTGTTCTGTACATATTCTAACAATGAGTCAAGTTAGGCCAACCCTCAATCACGTGTTGCTGAACATGGAAACAGTATAAGGACCACATAGAAATTTAGTGAAAAGGATAAGCAGAGTTTACTTTCTTTCTGTAATTTCTCAAAGAAGGATTCCTCAATAAACTTTTTAAATCCCTTATCCAGAAAATAAGGGGAAGCTAGGATGGCTCAGTGGGTTAAGTGCTCACTTTGCTGCCCCAGGGACCGAGAATCTAATCCCGGCCCCGACCCGTGAGGACCCATATGCTGAACTAGGGAGTTCCCCCAGTTTGGTTCTCACTGGGGTGAGACCCCAGCCCAGTTCCTGCCCTGTGCAGCCCCACGCCCACTTGTGGAATGAAACTATGTGGAAAAACCAATGATGTGCAACTATGGAGATTGCTGTGGATCCTCCCCATGCTCTCTGTCTCTATATCTCCTTCTCTTTCTCTCTCTCTGTCAAAAAAAAAAAAAAAGAACAATAAGAAAATAAAATACAAATTTTAAGTGATGCATTATATAAAAAGACTTTTCATTGTTAAGATACAGTACGGACTAAAGACAATCATTTTCAATCATTTCCTTCAAAATAGCAGAGTACTCTATTGCTTATTTCACCACATTTCTACAATTGAAACACATTTTAGTTCTAGGAAATCCCCAGGGCTCCATTATATTTAGCAAAACCACCAAGAACAGCAAATATCCAAAATTTACTTGAAATGCTAGAAACAAATTTAGAAGAGAAAGAAGCCTTGGGGGTTTTTCCCTGAGTAAAAATTAACAGAAGTATTTTTAGGAGTTAACAGTTCAATGTTTCAAAGATGGAAGAGATTGGATTTTTAGGAATTGTTACGTAAGAAGGGAAAGTTAGAGAAAATTCTGGAAGAACAGTAATGGGTTAGAAGTAGCAGGAACTCAGAGGGTCTGTAAGCTTTTTTCTTGTCCGATGTGTGAATGAAGAGAACTGTAATGATGTGGGTGATCTTCAGAGAAAAAGACATTGTTGAGACAGTAGCAGTAATGGATACCATACTCTGAAGAAAGAAAAATGAATGTGTTTAAAGGGTAAAAAATGTGATTAAACAGTATATGCAATACATACTTCATAGGTAAGCTGTGTGAAGTGACTACTCAAACTTCCTAGCTGATGAAAACTTCAAGTACTATTCTATGTTCCAAAAACACTTCTCCTATTGATTAACCAGTTAATGTGAATTGTTAAAGGAGGGCTGATGAAACTGGTGGCAAAACTTTAGAGTGAGAAACAAAAGGGACCCGCTTGCTGGGCAACACCAAGAGGCAGGAGAGGAAATTATCTGATGGGCACCGCACATGTCTATTTGGGTCCCTTCTAGTCACACACACGACCAACCTAGTGTTCTGCCTTGTTTTGTGTTCTCATTTGTGTAAGAAACATGAGGCATATGTTTTATGTCACAGTACCTATTTCCCTATTGTCTTCAGACCATTTTCTGAAGGATGCCACTAGATTAACATGCAAATAAATATCTAAATACCTCCATGTCTACAGAGAACACTTGATGAAAACATAACCAAATCACAGGATAGCCTGAGTGAATAAAAATATGTTAAGTACTGAATTCTCTTGTAAAGAGGCATTTTCACTGGGATTTTTAGTTATTCAGAGGTTTGATCTCTTTCTTCATCAATCTCTTTCTGCACCCCTCTCACCATCCATTTCTCAAAAGGAAGGAAAAAAACCTCTAATTTGATTTTTTCTGTTAGAAGATATCACACAAAGTTGAGTGACAGTGGATTTTCTGGAAAACTGGGGAGGTCGCTCTGCTTCTCTGATAAATACATTTTTTATATGAGAGTCTCAATCATTTCCAGCATGACCTTTCCTTACTCCTTTGTATTCACAACTATATCATAAATATTCATAAAATAAACCATTCATCATTAATTTTGACATTTATTCTAGGCATACTTCATTATTCTCACACAGATATTTAAAACAGTGGAGACTATAGTTGTGGGACCAGGGGAGAACAAGATGGATGAAATCCTTGGTTACTATAGTATGAAAAAAAAAAATCTTGTCAGCATTTTCAGAGGAAGTATTTAACTAGAAAAGCTTAGAAATCAAACTGGAATTGTATATATGTCATATTTCATTTTCTAAGATTGGAACTAATCTGCTATTTTTAGAGTAGTTGTCAATATATAGAAATAAATTTATAGACAGACACTCAATATATATGTAAAATACCGTATGTTTGGGCCTTATTTTTTAGATAGTATCAAGTAATTAGAAGGACAGAGAAAACAAAAAAATAAATTTCATCAAAAGTCAATTTTTTGCAGAACTAAGTAAAGTTTAATAAAATTCTTTGGATTTCTTATGTCCATGCTAGATTTCTGACTGAGTTCTCTCTCTCACACTCTGATCTGAACGTATCACTTTCCTGAAGAAAAATCTGTGAAACTAGGGTGATATAAACCCCGTTTTTCAAATGTGCCTGAGACATAAAATAGATGAGATTACTGTGTGAGAGTTAAGCTATGAAATCAACTCAGACAGGAAAACTAAGACAAACTGAAATTTTATTATGTATTAAGACTATGACAATGGTAGGATGTGAGAGATGGTCAGGATGAAACAGAAGAATGAGAATCTGTAATTGGTCCAGGTACAATTGGGGAACTTTTGAGTAAAGATTAAATATGTCTCCTTCCTAGGGTTAGGGATCTCTGTATTGTGAAGACAAGTGAGAATATTAGAATTAGAAAACAGTATAGATTTAAATCACGCCATTGTCTCCCAGCCTAATTCGTTGATCAGCTAGCAACTTTCTGGATGTGATTAGCTTTTCTTTTGGTACTCATACTTTGGGGAACATACCTCTCAGAATCCATGTGTTCAGATCTTATGGAGATTGCATTGCTCATTGTAAATATAAATAAATGGCACAATTATTTATGTGCCAATCTCTTATAAACAAGATTCTTGTTAGGTCATCTCTGAGGGCTTATTTCATATTATATGCAAAGCTAACTTTAGTTCCTAACCTAGCTGACCCTGAAAATAGTCACCAGGCATATGCAGTTGTTTGGCCCAAACATCCATATGATCTTACAAGTATTTTAAGACTCTCCAAAGGTTTTCTTCAAATTTCCACAAGATAATAATCAAACCATTTTTTTTCTTCCTATAAAAAACATTCTACTTCTTTTGAGAGTCCATTTTAGTCTCTCCTTTTCCACAAAAACCTCTTCAAGAATTTTATTGTAGCTCCAACTATCTCTAATATTAATTCTTGGGCATATTTAACTGTATATGTCTTGTTGTTGGTTTATTTTGTTTCTGGTGGTGAAATTTCCATAATTCCAATACGTATTAAACATCAAGAGTTGCAGCAACTGGTAATCTACTCCCTTTGTATTAGCCGTACTTATGGGTAATAACCATGACATTTTCCAAAATTCCAATACCCATGAAACTTACCCAGAAATTCTTCCAACAATTCTAACAACTCTCCCTCTTATCCTATTCCACCTTCTCTCCCCCTCACAAGTTGAATAAAACCAAACGTATCTTTGGTCTGGTCCTGACCATTTCATTTTCTATATTTGTCTCTATCAGAAGTGGCTCAGAATAATTTTGCTTTTTCCATACCTTGCAGTTTTTGCTTCTTCTACTTATGACTGGACTTGCAATTCTGGCTGCTCTCATGGGCTGCTGAGGGAACAAGCGCTTTATGAAGATGTAATGACCAGATGAATTTCGCAAGGTGTGATCAGCAGTTGGCTCTGTGCCTGTGGCAGGGAGGCTGCTGGCTTTCAGATTCCAGTCAAAGTCATCATCCTGCTCCTGATCCCAGGAACAAAGATCGAATTCAAAATCACAGCGCCCCCTGGCGGTCCCTGGAAAACATTTCCCAATTTATGGTAAAAAGGAAATCAGACGTCAAGGCACGCAATTCAAAACTAGTGATCATGTATTAATAATATTCAAAACTTTACAATATTATCCTAAAAGAACATTAAAATCAGATATGTTAGTTTGTTACACACAGCTTTTTCCGTAGTGTATGTAAGTTTATTTTCCCCCAAATCTGACCCCCTCTCATAATCAATGACAAAATATTTTAGCATTACACACATTTTCTCCTCCAAGCACCTATTTGGTCAACGTGATTTATTTCTTTTATCTTCTTTTATCTTTTGCTTCTCAGGTCTTGGTAAGGAATTTAGGAAGCCTATTACTCTGCAATACAATTTGGCTTGAGAAATGCTGCTTAAAGCAAAAGTTATTAATCATTGTAATTATTTTGTAAACATATTCTCATTTTAGAGATAAGAATATTATAAAACAGGAAAGTAAGGTAAAAAGTGCAGAAATTAAATGCTAAGTTACATTAAGTACTAACTAGCTAAGTTGCCTTACTTATTTAAGTTGCATTTAAGTTGCACTAGATACCAACTATTAAATACCAACTATTTTATTTTAAAATGTTTTATGACTAACATTGCTTAAGCTTTTTTCTTTCATTTCCAGGATAGTAAGGATACTGAGTTCAACTATATCCTTATTATGCTTTCTGCCTGCTGCATCTATCTACTTCTAATAGAGGGGTATGAAAACCCCCAACTATGACTGTAGATTCATCATTGTAATTCAAAGATTTACAAAGGTCTTTGTAATTACAAAGATCCTTTTTGTAATTCTATTCAGTTTTGTCACATGTAGTTTGACATTCTGTTGTTAGGTACATACACATTATGTACTGTCATGCCTCTTGGACTACTGACTCCTCCATTGTTATATAATGCCTTCATTTATCCCTGATAACTTCACTTGCTTTGAAGTCAGGTGTGTCTGAAATTAATATAGTGACTCCTGTTTTTGTTTGTTTGTTTAGCATCAGCATGGTATATATTCCTCCATATATTACTTTTAATCTATAAATGTCTACGTCTAAAACGGGTTTCTTATAGATTACATCTACTTGAGTCTTGATATTTTAATCCACTCTGACAATTTGTCACCTCTAATTGGTGCATTTAGACCACTGATGTTCCAAGTGATTTTTGAGATAGATAGATTAATATCTACCATATATTTCCTATTTGTTCTTTGTTCCTACTGTTCTCTTCTACTGTTTTTCTGCCTTTTGTGGTTTTACTTGAGCATTTTATGATTCCATTTTCTTTCTTAACATGTATTTCTTTTTTTCTTTTTTTTTTACCAGTTGCCCTAGAGTTTACATTATACATTTACAAATAATCTTAGTTCAATTTCAAATAACATTATACGCCTTCACGGGTAGAATGAATACCTTACAATAGTAAGATAATCATAATTTCTCCCTCCACCCCTTGTATCATTGCTGAAATGCATTTCACTTATATATAAGCATCCATAAACATATATATGTGTGTGTATATATGATATATGCATAAACATATAAAATTGAATACATTGTTATTTTGAATGAAGCATTATCTGTCAGATCAATTAAGAATAAAAAAATAAAAGTTTTTATTTTAGCTTTATTTATTTCTTCTTCATTGCTCTCCTTTTACGTAGATGGAGACCTAAGTTTCTGATTTCTATAATTTCCTTCTCTCTAAGAATGTCTTTAAACATTTCTTTCGATGTAGGTCTAGTGGCAAAATGTTCCCTCAATTTTTGTTTCTCAGAAAGTTTTTATTTCTCCTTCACTTTTGAAGTATAATTTTATAGGGTGTGAATTCTAGATTGGTAGTTTTTCTTTACCTTTCAACTTTTTAAATATTCCATTCTACTCTCTTCTTGCTTGCATGATGACTGAGAAGTCAGTTGTAATTCTTACCTTTGTTTCTCTACAGATGTTCTTGTCCTCTGACTTTTTTTTTTTTTTTTTTTTTTTACATTTGATTTTTCTGTAGCTTGAAAATGATGCACCCAGGTGTGTGTTTTCGGTACTTACCCTGCTTCATGTTCTCTGAGCTTCTTGGATCTGTAGTTTTGTACCCGACTTTAATTTATGGATATTCTCAGTTATTACTGTGTCAAATATTTCTTCTGTTTCTTTTCTCTTTTTGCTTCTCTTTGCTTCTTTTCCCACTACCCATATCTTAAAGCTTTTGTCCTAACATCCTTGGATATTCTGTTGTGTCTTTCTCAGTCTTTGGTCTCTCTGTGTTTAGTTTTGAAGGTATCTATTGTTATATCTTCTAGCTCAGATAGCTCTCCTAGCTGAGTTCAAGCTACAAATAAGCCTATCAAAGGCATTCTTTGTTTCTGTTAGTGTTTTGATCTCTAACATTTGTTTTGGTTTTTTCTTAGGATGGCTTTCTCTCTATTCACATTGTCCATATGACTTGCATGCTGTCTATTTTGTATATTAGAGCATCGGTTGCCAAGTGGTGATAGGTGTACGCTCAGGGGTGCATGCTGGACCATTCGGGGGTACGTGAAAAATAATCGGGAACGGTGAAAAAACAAGTAAAACATTCAGAACATTAGTTATGGAACAATACATGTTACCTTTGAATCACTGTTAGTGGAGACACTTCAAAATGAGATTACATTAGAGAATGAAGATGGATGAAGGCGTGGCTATGAACTCTTCCCCCAAACCACTCTTCTACCAATCAACACACAGTTTCAAACAATCCATTTGCGATATTTCTAGAACTTCCCCAAACATATAAACATATTCATGGCCAGACTAATTGATCAGTTATTTAGTTATTGACTGAGTAAAAGTAAGTGCATTATCTTTAATCATGAATCTTTTTGAGTACTTTTTAATTTAATGTTTAACATAATTTCAGTTATTATTGTATTTTAAAGCATGTTGGTTATGGATCAGTGGTTGAAAACAGGAATGGTACAAAAACCAAAACTTGATGTCAATTATAACCTGTAGCCCAGGGATTTCCAACCCCGTGCCCGCGGGTGCCATGGCGCCCGCGGCCCGATTTGTCTGCACCGCCATTATTTGACGGCATCAGAAGTTTTTCATAAACACTAAGTAAAACTATCATTTATTTTTATACATTTGTTAGAATTTTAAAATATTGTTTGAGTATCTACACAGGTTTATTATATTCGTTGGTATGTTTGCGATATCGTATGTATAAGTTTTCCCCTAGCTGTCGCCTTTGTACATGTCGCGTCTTGTTTAGCCGCTGCGCTCTTTAAACTCTCCTCCACCCAACCGGGAGCCGCCAAGTTGCCATTGTGATTGCGGCTGCTGGACTGATCGGGTCGTGACGGTGAGCTAGGATCACAGTGTTTTGATAGATTCGATTTTAAATGAACTAAAAGCGAGGTAGGTAATCTATTATCATGGTGGCAATTTGATATGATATTGTAGTTCTATAACTATTTTTATTTTTATTTTTTCAGTCCTAAAATGAGTGGACTAAATAAGAGAAAATGAACCTATAATTTTAACACAGACTGGGAGGAATCATTGTTTCATTCATTTAAAAGGTAAATGCGTTTGCCTGTTGTGTGGCAGTAGTATTGCAGTGCCGGAAAAACATAATGTTGAACGTCACTTTCAGACAAGTCATACCACTTTTGATACGAATTATCCACTTAAATCTGAAGAAAGAAAGAAAAAAATAAATAAACTAAAATTAAGTTTAACTACTCAACACACAGTTTTCACTAGACATGTGGAAAAATCTAAAAAGGCAACCATTGCTTCTTTCAAAATTTCTCACATGCTCACAAAGAAGAAAAAACCTTTCCAGGATGGTGAATTGTTAAAAGAAGCATTTCCGACTGCTGCCGATTGTTTGTTTGAGGAATATTCTAACAAGCGTGAGATTATGTCGGCGATACAAGACCTACAGTTGTCAAATAACACAGCCACAAGAAGAATACACGCAATTTCAAAAGACTTGCAAACTCAGTTAAAGACTGTCTTGGAAATATGTGACTGCTTCTCTCTGCAATTTGACGAGTCAACAGATATATCAGACACCGCACAGTTGGCAGTTATGGTGAGAATGGTATTTAGTAGCTTCACAGTAAAAGAGGAGCTGTTGCAAATATTACCAATGAAAGGACAGATGAGAGGTGAGGATATTTATAAAACTTTCAGAACATACGCCAGGTCGATAAACATGGCTTTGCATAAGTTGTCTGTGATAACTACCGATGGGGCACCAGCAATGGTTGGTAAAAACAAAGGATTTATTGCCCTTTGCAGGAAAGATGAATCATTTTCAAACTTTATGTCCTACCACTGTATTATCC
>PVKE010050746.1:0-10854 GCA_004027555.1 Craseonycteris thonglongyai
TTAGAATTAGTATAATGGTTAGGGTGTTTGTTAGAAATAGGGTTAGGATTAGGGATGTGACTATGTCTACCATTGGATTTAAGGCTGGGTTACCCTTAGGTTGTGGGGTAGGGTTAAAATTACTGTTAGGGTTAGGGTTATTGCTTGAGATGAGTTTAGGGTAAGGGCAAGGGTTACTTTATGGGTAAGGATTAAAATGATGATTAGGTCTAGAGATAGAGCTATGGCTAGGGTTAGCATTAGGGTTACTGTTAGGGTTATGTTTAGATTTAGGTTTTGAACTAGGGTTAGGGTTAGGATTACTGTTAGTGTTGGGGATGCTGTCAATGTTAGGGTTAGGTTTAGGACTGGTGCTATTGCTAGGTTTAGTGTTAGGGTTTCAGTTAATGTTAGGGTAAGTATAAAGTTAGAGTTGGGTTTATTCTTAAATTTAATTTAGGGTTGGAGTGAAGACTAGAGTTTGGGTTAGGGTTGGGTTTATTGTGAGGTTTAGGGTTAGGGTTAGTTCAAGAGATGGGGTTAAGGATAGAGTTCATGTTGGTGTTACTGTTTGGGTTAGGATTATGTTTACGTATTGAAATAGGAATAGAGTGCGGCTTCATGTTAAGATTAGGATTAATGTTAGGGTTAAATTTAAGGTTAGGCTTAGGCTTAGGGTTACCTTTAGGGTTAGGTTAGGGTTAGGGTTAAGGTTTGGGTTAGGATGAGGTCTCAGTCTAAGGTTAGAATTAAGATTAGGGCTACACTAAGATGAGGGTTAGGGTTAGGATTAGTGTTAGGGTTACGGTTTAGGTTATGGTTAGGTTTACTCTTAGGTTTGAGATTACAATTAGGATTAGGTTTAGGGTTAGCATTAGAGTTAGAATTAGGAATAGGCCCACTGTTATGTTTAGGTTTATAGTTGGAGTTAAGGTTTAAATGAATGTTAGTGTTAGGGTTACTGTAAGTGTTGTTTTAGGGTGACGGATGCTGCTAAATCTAGGATTAATGTTAGCATTAGGGTTACTATTAGGCTTAGGTTTAGGGTTAGGATTGTGGTTAGGTTATGGTTATTTTCAAGGTTATGGTTAAGTTTAGGGTTAGGGTTATTCTTGAAGTTAGGGTTAGAGATAAGTTTAGTGCTAGGGTGAGTGCTAGTGTTAGGCTTAGGGTAACCCGTATGGTTTGCCTTAAGGTTAGGATTAATGTTAGGGTAAGGGCTACAGTTAGGATTTGGGTTAGGGCTGGGTGTAAATTTTAGGGTTAGTGTTACTGTTAGGTTTAGTATTAGAGTTCGAGCTGGGGTTAAAGCTAGGGTTAGGGTTAATGTTACTGTTAGGGTTTGGGTTAGTTTTACAGTTAGGTTTAGGTTTACGGTTAGTGTTAGGTTTAGGGTTAAGGTTATGGTAACAATTAGGGTTAAGGTTAGGGCTAGGTTTAGGGTTAGGGTGATGGCTATGCATAAGGGTAATTTTATGTTTAGGGTTATGTTTACAGTTAAGAGTAGGGTTAGGGCATGAAATAGAGCTAGTTAGGAATAGGGCTGGGGTAACTGTTAGGGTTAGCATTAGGGTTAGGGTTAGTGTTACACTTACAGTTGGTGTGAGGGCTAGGTCTAAGTTTAGGGTTAGTGTGAGGGCTATGACCATGTTTACCACTTGGGTTAGAGTTAAGGTTAGATTTAAAGTTAGGAGTAGGGCTAGTGTTAGGATGATGTCTTTGGCTAAGATTAGGATTAAGGTTAGTGTTAGGGTTAGAGCTAAGGCTAAGTATAGGTTTAGGGTTCAATTTATTGTTAGGGTAGGGTTTAATTTAGTGATACCCTTAAGGTTCTTGTTAGGATTAGCATTATTGTTAGAGGTGTTACTAAGCCTAGGTTTAGGGTTAGGGTCAGGGTTATAGTTAGGATTAGGGTAAGGTTTCAGGTTAGGGCTTTAAAAAGGGCTGGGATAAAGGTTAAGGTTAGGGCTACTGTTTGATTTAGGGATGGGGTTATGGTTTAGGGTTAGGGTTAAGATTACCTTTAGGGCTAGTATTAAGGTTAGGGGAAGGACTAGGGTTTAGTGCTAGGGCTATGGTTAGGTTTAAGGTGAGGGCTATGGCTTGGGTTAGGGTTAAGGTTAGGGTTATTGTTAAGGTTTGTGTTAGGGATGGAGATATGTGTATAGTTAGGATTATAGTTAGCATTACAGGTTTAGCGTTTAGGGTTAGGGCTTTAGATAGGAATATTTTAAGGGTTAAGTTTAGAGTTATGGTTACAGTTTGGGTATGGGTTAAGCTTAGAATTAGGGGTAGAAATAAAGTTAGGACTAGGACTAGCATTAGGGTTAGGCTTACAGTTAAATTGAGGGCTGATTCTATTTTTCTACTTTTTTCCTAAATGTTTTATAATTTTATTTTTTTATTAATTTATAAAATTATTGTGATATTGGTTGGTAAAACTTAAATAGGTTCCAGCTGTACAATTCTACATTCCATCATCTATGTATTACATTATGTGCTCACCACCCAGAGTCAGTTCTCTTTTCATTATCACATATTTGATCCCCTTCACTCCTCTCTCTATCCTCTTTCCTCTTTAGAACTATGGTCTATATTAAATTAAGAGTTTTTTTTGTTAAATTTATTGGGGTGACAGTGTTTGGTAACAATGTGATAGTTTCCAGATGTACAAATCTACATTACATCATCTATGTATTGTATTATGTGCTCATCACCTAGAATCAGCTCTCCTTCCATCACCACATAACTAGTGCCCATTTCCATCCACCCCTACTCTTCCTCCCCCCTTCCCTTTCCTCATGCAATCACCAAACTATTCAATGTGTCCATAAGTCTTTGTTTCTTTGTTATTTTATGGGTATCTACCCAAATAAACCTGAAAATCTTAATCTGCAAAGATGTCAGTACCCGCATGTTCATTGCAGCACTGTTCACAGTGGCCAGGACATGGAAACAGCTCAAATGCCCTTCAATAGATGACTGGATAAATAAGTTGTGGTGCATTTACACAATGGAATACTACTCAGTGATAAGAAAGATGAAATACAGTCATTGTGACAACATGGATGGACCTTGAAACCATTTTATTAAGTGAAATAAGTCAGACTGAGAGCTAATGCTAAGATTGGGGTTAGGGTGAGTGTTAGAGCTAGGTTTAGGGTTAGGGTTTGTGATGCCATTAGGGTTAGGGTTGGATCTATGGCTCAAGATTGGTTTAGGGTTAGGATTATTATTGGGTTAGAATTAGCATTAGGGTTGGGGCTTGACATAGGGCTAGTGTAATAGTTAGGGTTAGGGTTACTGTTAGGGTTATTGTTATGGTTAGGGATAGAGATAGATGTAGGTCTACAGATAGGGTTAGGGTAAGGATTACTCTTAGGGCTAGGGTTAGAGTTAGGGTTAGCGTTACTCTTCCATTTGGGGTTAAGGTTAGGGTTAGGGTTTTTGTTAGGTTTAGGGTTAGGGCTTGAGATAGAGTTAGGGTAAGAGTTAGGATTTGGGTTAGGGTTATAGTTACTGGTAAGGTTAGGTTTGGAGTTACTTTTCTGACTAGGGCAAAGGTTAGTATTAGTGTTAGGGTTGGGATTACTGTCAATATTATGGTTAAGTTTAGTGCTGGGTCTCAGGCTAGGTTTACTATCAGGGTTTTGATTACTGTTAGGGTTAAGATTAGGGTTAGTGTTAGTGTTCCTGTTAGGTTTAATTTAGGGTTATAGTGAGGGCTAGATTTAGAGTAGGGGTTACTGTTAGTTTTCGGGTTAGGGTTAATTCAAGAGATGGGGTTATAGGTATAGTTAGGGCTTGTTTTACTGTTAGGGTTAGGATTCAGTTAACAGATTGAAATAGAAATAAGAAGAGTTTTTCTGTTAGCATTAGAATTAATGTTAGGGTTAAGGTTAGGGTTAGGGTGAGGATTAGGATTAGGGTTAGGTTTAGAGTTAAGGTTAGGGGTAAAACTAGGACTAAGGTTTGGGTTAGTTTTCAGGCCAGGGTGAGGTTAAGGATAGAATAAGTGTTAAGGTTAAGGTTCGGTTAAGGTTTTGGCTTACCTTTAGGGTTAGGGTTAGGATTATAATTAGTATTCTGGTTAGAGTTAGTGTTAGGTTTAGGGCTAGAAATTTGGGCTAACGTAAGCGTTAGGTTTAGGTTTACTCTTTGGGTTAGTGTTATGGTTACAGCTGGGGCTACATCTAGGGTTAGTTTTAGGGTTAGTGTTTCTGTTAGGTTTAGGTTTAGGGTTATGGTTATGGCTAGGGTAAGAATTTGTATGAAAATTACAGTTACTGTTAGGGTTAAGTTTAGGGTTGGTGCTGGGCTTAAGTCTAGGGTTAAGGTTATGGTTAGTGTTAGAGTTAGCATTAGGTTTAGGGTTAAGGCTACAGCTAAGTTAGGGTTAAGATCAGGTTTAGGGCTAGCACTATTGTTAGGGTTCAGGTAAGGTTTAGGGTTAGTGTTAATATTTGGGTTATGGTTTGGTTTAGGGATAGCAATATATCTAGAGCTAGGATAATAGTTATGCTTAAGATTATTGTTAAGGTTAGGTTTATGGTTAGGGCTGGGTCTAATACTAGGGTTGGGTTTAGGGTTAGAGTTACCCTTAGGGTTCAGTTTAGGGTTGGGGTTTCTCTTAGGGTTAGAAATAGGTTTAGGATTTGGGTGAGGGAAAAAGATAGGGTTAATGTGAAATTGAGGGCTAGGTCTAAAGTTAGTGTTAGCATTAGAATTAGGATTACTGTGAGGGTTACTCTTAGGGCTTGAGCTAAATCTAGGGATATGGTTAGGGTTGGGTTTAAGTTTCCTGTTAGGATTAGGGTTTGAGCTTAGGATACAGCTATGGTAAGTGTTACTTTTAGGGTTAGGGTTATATTTTGGATTATGTTTAGAGGTAAGGTTAAGGTTAGAGTCAGAGCTACAGCTAGGGGTAGGTTTATTGTTAGGTTTAGTGTTATAGTTAGGGCTCAGGTTAGGTTAAGGCTGGGGATAAGTCTAGGGTTATTGTTAGGGTTAGATTTAATGTTACCCTTAGTGTAAGGGTTCAGATTAGGGCTACTGTTAAATTTAGGTTTAGATTTCGGTTTGTGGTTAGGGCTATGACTAGGGTTAGAATGAGTGTTATGGTTAGCATGACTGTTTAGGTTAGGTTTTGGGTGAGATTTGGAGCAAAGGTCAAGGTTAAATTTAGGGTTAGCATTCCTGTTAGGGTTAGGGTTAAGTTTAGGATTAGGGTGAGCGTTAGGGTTATGGTTGAGGTAAGGTTTAAGGTTCAGGTTTGGGCTAGGACTATGTTTACAACCAGGTTCAGGTTTAGGGCTAGGGCTCATGTTATGGCTTGGATAATATTTAGAGTTAGTTTTAGGGTTACTGTTTGGGTTAAGGTTTGTATTAGAATTAAGGCTAGTTATAAACCTAGAGTGTGAATTATGGTTATATTTAGGGTTACTGTCAGGTTTTCTGTAGGGTTAGGGCGAAGGTTAGGTTTAGAGTTAAGTTTGGGATTAGTGTTAGGATAACTGTTAAGTGTAGGTTTAAATGTAGGACTAAATTTAGGATTAATATTCACATTAATGTTACTTTTAGGATTATACTTAGCGTTAGGGCTGGGACTAAAGAAAATTTAAGGTTAGAGATACTGTTAGATTTAGGGTTATGGTTACTGTTAGGTTTAGAATTAGGTTTGGGTTTAAGCTGAGGGTTAGGGCCAAGTTTCTAGTTTGGGTTAGGGTTACTCTTAAGGTTAGAGTTAGGGCTGGGGCTGAGGCTAGTTTTAGGATTAGTTTTACTGTTATGTTAAGGTTTAGTTTTATATTTAGAGTTTGTGGAGGTAGAGTTAAGGTTATGGGTAGGGTGAGTGCTAGGGCTAGGTTAAAGTGCATTCTAGGGCTAGGATTAGAGTTAGGTTATGTTTACTGATAGGATGAGGGTTAGTGTTTGGGTTACATTAGTGTTAGGGTAAGGCTAGGTCTAAGTCTACGGCAGGGATGGCAAACCTTTTGGAGATTGAGTGCCAAAGTTTATTAAATAAGAGTATACTCGCTCGACTCGCGTGCCAACCCATCAGGTGAGATAGAGGCATCAATTATTTTTATGTCTGTAAGAGCATAAACAATAATTTTTTAAATTGTATTCATAGCTCTGCATTCCAAAATAATTGCTCCACGTGCCACTTTGGGCACGCGTGCCATAGGTTCACCACCCCCGGTCTAGGGTAAGGGTTACTCTTACAGTAAGGGTTAGGATAACTGTTAGAGTTACAGTTTGGTTTAGGGTTTGGGCTAGGGCTAAGGTTAAGATTAGTGCTAGAATCAGTGATACAGTTCAAAAAGGGTTAGGGCTGGGGCTAGGGTTAGGGTTAAGTTTAGGGTTACAGCTTGAGATAGAGATAGATCTAGGGTTAGCGTTATGGTTAGGTTCAGAGTTACTGTTAGGGTTACGGTTAGGTTTACTGTTGGGGTTAGTGTTAGGGTTATAATTAAGATTAGGTTTAGGATGAGGACTAGGGCAAAGGGTAGAATTAGGATTAGGTTATTGTTGGGGTTACTGTTAAGGTGAGGATTAAGTCTAGAGATGGGTTTAAGTTTAGGGTTATGGTTAACATTACTGTCAGGGCTAGAGATTGAATTAGAGATAGATTAAGGGTAGAGTTACGGTTAAATTTAGTTACTGTTAAAAGTAGGGTTAGGGTTAGGGTTAGGGTTTGAAATAGGAATAGGGTTAGGGTTAGCTTTATTGTTAGGGCTAAGGTTAGGGTTACTGTTAAGGTTTGGGTTAGGGGTACTCTTAGGAGTAGGGATAAGGTTCTGGTTCTGGTTAAGGTGAGGGCTAGTGCTACGGTGAGGGTCAAGGTCAGGGTGACGGTAAAGCTTATGGTTAGAGCTAGGGTCAGGGATACAGTTAGGTTTTGCTTTAGGTTTAGAGTTAGGGTTTCTTTCAGGGCTGGTGGTTAAGGTTGGTGCTGGAGCTAAGTATAAAGTTGGGGACAGAATTAGGATTATTGTTAGGGTTAGAGTTAGAATTACTGTTGGGATTACTGTAAGATTAAGTTTACCCTTAAGTTTAGGGTTAAGGTTAGGGTAATGGTTCAGGCTAGAGCTATGGAAAGGATTAGTGTTACAGTTAGGGTTACTGTTAACGTTAGCATTATTGTTACAACGGGAGTAAACCCTAGCTGGAGCTAGGTTTAGAGTTAGGGTTAGGGTTTGGTTTTGGGTTAGGTTTACTGTTAGGTTTAGGTTTAGTGCTCAGGTTATGGTGAGGGCTCGGGCTAAAGTCAGATTTAAGGTTCTGGTTTGGGTTGCTGTATGGTTAGGTTTAGGTGTACGGTTACTGTTAGGGTTATGATTAGGTCTGAGGCTAAGGCTAGGGTTAGGTTTAGGAATAGGATTAAGATTACTGTTAGAGTTAAGTTTAGGTTTATTCTTAGGGTTACTCTTTGGTTTAAGACTAAAGGTAAAGTTAGGGTTAAGATTAGGGTTAACATTCCCTTAGGGTTAAGGTTAGGGTTAAGTCTTGAAATAGGAATAGTTTCAGGGGTACCCTAAGGGTTAATATTAAGGTTAGATTTGAATTACTGGTAAGCTTAAGGCTGGTGTTTGGGTTAGGGTGAGGTCTTGGGTGAAGATTAAGTGTAAGGTTAGGGTTAATGTTAGGTCTAGGGATTTAATCAGGGTTAGGTTTAAGTTTACAGTTAGGGTTATGTCTAGTCTTAGGATTAGTGTTAGGGTTAAGGTTACTGTTAGGTTTAAGTTTAGCATTAGGGCTGGAGTTAAATCTTGTGTTAGGTTTAAGGCTACCATAATGGTTAGGGTTACTGTAAGGGTTATTGTTAGAGTTAGGGTCATTGTAAGTGTTAGGGTCATTGTTAGTGTTAGGGTTAGGTTAAGGGCTAGAATTAAGTTTCGGTTTAGGGTTAGATTTAGTGCTGGGGCTAAAGCTAGAATTAAGGTTAGGGATATGGTTAGGGTTACTGTTAGAGTTATGGTTAAAGTTACTCTTAGGGTTACATTTTGGTTTAGGTCTAGAGATGTGGTTAGGGTTAAGGTTAGGTTTAGGGTTAGTTCTTGAAATAGTAATAGGGTTAGGGTTACTCTTAGGGTTAAGGTTAGATTTAGAATTATTTTTAAGATTACTGAAAGGGTTAGAGTTAGTGTTAGGGCGAGGAGGAGGGCTAGGGATAAGATTAGTGTGAAGGTGAGGGATAGGTCTAGGGTTAGTGTTAGTGTTAGGGTTAGGGTTAATTTTAGTGTTAGGGCTAGGGTTAGTGCTTGAGCTAAAGCTAGGGTTACGATTAGGGTTAGGTCTATGTTTACTGTTAGGGTTTGGGTTCAGGCTTGGTATACAGCTATGGTAAGGGTTAGGTTTAAGGTTAAGGATATAGTTTGGATTAGGTTTAGGGTTATAGTAAAAGTTAGAGAGAGCTATGGCTAGGTATTTGTTTATGGTTAGGATTAGGGTTATAGTTAGGGTTCAGGTTAAGTTTAGGGCTAGGGCTAGGTCTAGGAATATTATTATGAGTAGGGTTAGGATTCCATTTAAGGTTAGGGCCCATGTTAGAACTACTGTTACATTTTTATTTAGATTTAGGTTTATGCTTACAGCTAGGGGGTGGGTTAGAATAAATGTTATGGTTAACATTACTCATAAGTATAAGTGTAGGGTGAGAGCTGGGAGATTTTCTGGGGTTATTGTTAAGGTTAGTATTGCTGTTAGGTATATGCTTAGGTTTAGGTTTAGGTTTAGGGTTAGGGTTATGGTAAGGTTTATTGTTAAGGTTCAGGCTAGGGCTAGGTTTAGGTTTAAACTTAGAGTGATGGGTATGGCTAGAGATATGTTTATGTTTAGGGCTAGTGTTATTGTTTAGGGTAGGGTTAGGAATAGAGGTAGGGTTATGGCTAGGGTTAGAATTAGTATTAGAATTAGGGTTAACATTTTGGGTTACAATTACGGTTAGAGATGGGGCTGCATGTACCATTAGGTTTAGGGCTGGGTTAACCTTAGGGATAAGGTTATGGTTATGATAAGTGTTAGAGTTAGGGTTCAAGCTTGAGTTAGGATTAGGGTAAGGATTAAGGTTTCTGCTTGGGTAGGAGTTAAAGTTAGGTTTAGGTCTCGAGCTAGAGCTATGTCTAGTGTTAAGGTTACAGTTAGGGTTAGGTTTAGAGGTAAGTTTGGGGCTAGGGCTATTGTTAGGTTTAATGTTATGGTTATGGTTAGGGTTACTGTGTGAGTACGTGTTAAGGTTAGGATTAGGTCTAGAAATAAAACTAGGGCTAGGGTTAGGGTTAGATTTAAAGTAACTGCAGTGTTACATTTACGGTTAGGGGTAGTGTTCTGTCTAGGGCTAGGTTTAGTATTAGTGTTAAGGTTGGGATGACTGTCATGGTTAGGGTTAGGACTGGGGCTAAGGCTAGGTTTAGATTTAGGGTTTGGGTTACTGTTAGGGTTAAAGTTAGGTTTAATGTTATGTTTAATTTGGGGTACACTGAGGTCTAGGATTAGTATTTGGGTTATTGTTAGGGTTAGGGTTAAGATTAGTACAAGAGATGCAGTTATGGATAGAGTTAGAGTTATCATTATTGTTATTGTTATCTCTAGGGTTAGGTTTATGGCTTGAACTAGGAATAGATTTAGAGTTCCTGTTAAGGTTAAGGTTACTGTTAGTGTTAAGGTTTTGTTTATGGTTAGGTTTAAGTTTAGGGTTAGGATTAGGTTGAGGTCTCGGGCTAAAGTAAGGATTAAGGTTAGGGTTTGGGTTAGGGCTAGGGATAGGGTTAGAGTTAGGGTTAGGATTACTGTTAGGGTTATTTTTAGGTTTACTCTTAGGGTTGAAGTTTGTGTTAGGGTTAAGGTTACGAATAGGGCTTCTATTAGGTTTAGGTTTACAGTTAGAATTAGGGTTAAAATGAGTGTTAACATTAGGGTTACTTTTAGGGTTAAGTGTAGTGTGAGGAATGTGTTTAGGTCTAGGGTGAGGGTTACCATTAGGCTTACTGTTAGGCTTATGTTTAGGGTTAGCATTAGGGTTAGGGTTATTTTTGAGGATAGGATTATGTTTAGGTCTAAGGTTAGGGTTAGGGTTAGGGTTAGGGATAGGTTTAGGGTTAGAGTTAGGGATAGGTTTAGGGTTAGGGTTAGGGTTAGTGTTAGGCTTAGGTTTACTTTTATGGTTTGGCTTAGGGTTAGGATTAATGCTAGGGTTAGGGTTCTGTTAGGGTTTTGGTTAGGGCTGGGATTAAGTTTTAAGGTTAGGTTTGGGTTGCTGTTAGGGTTAGTGTTAGAGTTAAGGCTGGGTCTAAAGCTAGAGTTAAGGTTACTTTTAGGGTAAAAGCTAGGGTTAGAACTAAGGCTAGATTTAGGGTTTGGGTTAAGATTACTGTTAGGGTTATGATTGGGTTTGGAATGAGGGCTATGTCCAGGTTTAGATTTTGAGTGAAGGCCAGGGCTAGTGATAGGTTTTGGGATAGGGTAACTGTTACTATTAGGGTTAGGGTTAGGGTTTGGAATAGAACAAGAGTTAGGTTTAGAGTGAGGGCTAGGACTAGCAATAGGGTTAGAGTTTGGATTAGTGTTACTGTTAAGTTTAGGCCTCGGCTAACACTATGGTTAGGTTCAGGTTTAAGGTTACTGTTAGGGTTAAGGTTAGGTAGAGGATTGGGTTTATGGTTAAGTTTCAGGTTAGATTTAGAGTGAGTTCTTAGGCTATGGTTTGGAATACGGTTAGGGTTAGAGCCAGGGTTAGGTTTATGGTTATTGTTAAGGTTAAGGTTAGGGTTACTGTTAGGATTGGCATTAAAGTTAGAGCTAGAACTGGGATTATGTTTAGGGTTAGAAAAAGGGTTAGTACTAGGTCTAGGGCTAAGTTTGGGGTTAGGTTTG
>PVKE010050747.1:0-10854 GCA_004027555.1 Craseonycteris thonglongyai
GCCACAATAGCAAAACTTTTAAGCTATTTGGCTACCATACACATTAGATTGTTACAATAAATAGATGTACAAGATAAATCAGAGGATAAAAAGTTGAGCTATTTTAATAATAACCTAATATATTACAATACTATTTACACTACCAAAACTTTATCTGGTTTGTGGTCTGGGTTATAATATTCATTAACAATAATAGTCATTTTACCTGTTTCTGGTTTTGGCAAATCAGAATTGTCTTAAATCAATCTGTATGGAGCTTATTTTTAATTCTTGGATTCCTAGATATTTTTCTTTTTGCTTAAAACATTAGTTCCATTGTACTGATATACTTTGTGGTTTATTCCTATTGAAACCAACTTTAGTATAAAGCAGTATCATTCATAAATTTTATTATCTAGATCAAAAACTAAATTTTCTGTTAAACTCAGTTGAAATTTAAATAAAGGTAACAATAAACTAGCATTACAGTAAAATCTCTTTCCCATATACTAATTCTGGAAAGATAAAATTTTTGTAAAAGAAAAAAGGTACCATATTTTGCCATATATAATGCACAGCTTTTTTTGCCCAAATTTGTGAGGGAAAAATAAGGATGTGCATTATACATGGGTAGTACTAATACTGCATCTATATAAATGTTTTAAATTCATTTATTTATGCTAATGAGTTAAAAGTATTACATAAAATTTCTTATGCCATATGTTAAAAAAACAAATGCTAACATTCTTTTATAGTAGGAAAAAACAAGTATCTAAATATAAACAAATAAAAATTTGAATCCAAAAATTAAAAGATATTTTTGTCCTGAACATTTGTGCTGAAAACGTGGGTGTGCATGATACATGGCAAAATATGATAATTCAAAACCCTGACCACGTGCTGGCTTTAAGCAATATTTAATAAGTAAATAATGAGTTCAATCAGGGCTGCTGGGATAGCTCAGCAGATTGAGCGCTTGCCTCACAATCACAGGGTCTGGGTTTCTATTTCTGCCCTGGCCTGTGAGACCCCACATGCTGAACTGCAGCACAAATGGTACTTGCAAGGATGGCTCAGTGGGGAGAGTTCTCACCTGTCATGTGGGAGTCCCCAGGTTCAGTTCCTGGCCTGCCCGGCCCCATATCCACCTGTGTGGAATGAAACCATGTCACAATTCATGATTTACAACTATGGAGACTGCTCTGGGCCCTCCACTTTTTTTGTCTCTCTCTCTCTCTCACCTCAAACAATAATAATAATAATAAAAAAAAAACAACAAAAACTTTATAAAGCAAACAAACAAAAACACAAGAATGAATCCAATCAAATAACTTAGACGCTAAGAAAGTGTTGAAATGGTATTACATTCTCGGGATTCCCCAGAAGGTGCAGTGGCTTTATCTTGTTTTGAAAATATAATCAACACAGATAGACTGGTTATTTTTGTGTTAAACCGGTATTGTTTGGGAAATATAGTCTTTATCAAGTACAACCTCAGGCGATTGTAGCAGGCAACTCAATCTTTTGGGACTTTGGGTGTTTGTAGGTGCCAACTGTATAGTGGTTAAGGAGCCGGGCTCCCTGGGTATAAATCCTGGTTTTGCCATTCAGTTCTGTTTTCTTATATAACTAGGTTTACTTTTCTGAGCCTCAGTTTCTTCATGTGAAAAGTTAGAGTAATATTAGGGTCCTTGTGAGGCTAAATATGTTAGTATATGTAAAGCAATTACAAGTGTGCCTGGCACGGAGTTTGCAGTCTCTCAAGTGTTCACTCTTACAAGTATGACTTTTTGCCGTGACAGCTATGAGACTTTTCCTTTATGTAGCCTAAAGTCTTGGGATCAAACCAGGGTTTCTCATCTCAACCACAGAACACAGAAAATTAGTTTTTTATTCATCACCACACATAGTTGCAGTTCACATTTTATGAGGTGAACTTTTAAGATCTATTCTCTTAGCAACTTTTAAATATACAATATAGTATTGTTAACTCTAGTCATCATGCTATATACTACACCCCCAGGACGTATTTATTTTATAAATAGAAATGTGTACCTTTTAACTACCTCCACCCATGATTTCAATGCCTGTTTCTTTGATTCACTCGAGGTTGGTTTATAACTAGTGCCCTTCTAGATGTGCCGGAGAGTGGTTAATTCATTATGTACAAAAGAGGCTGTGGTAGGCTAAACAGTGCTTTCTCCCCAAAAGATATCTACTACATCCTTGTTACAGGCTGGATTGTCTGTATCCCAAAACCACATGTTGAAGCTCTAACCCTTAGTACCTCAGAATGTGACTGTATTTGGTGTAAAGACCTTTAGAGAGATAATTAAGTTAAAATGAGGTTATTTATGGGAGAGGATCTAGTAACACTGGCGTCCTTTTAAGATGAGATTAGGACACAGACTCACCCAGAGAGAAGATCCTGTAAAAGCACACCGAGAAGGTTGTCATCTACTATACAAGCCAAGCTGAGAGACCATAGAAGAAACCAACCCTTGATCTTGAACTTCTATCCTCCATATTGTGTGAAAATTAATTTATGTTGTTTAAGCCATCTGGTCTGTCATATTTGGTTATGGCAGCCCTAGAAGTTTGCTGTATAGATTTCATTTTATCACCATTTATTATTCATCCTACTCTTGATAGATATTTGAGTTCTTCCAAGTGTTGCTTCTACCAGTATTTTTATAAATGACCTTATGTGAATACACAGAGATGTTTTTGTTGACTTCCTAGAAGTAGAAATATGGGGTATGTCTGTGTTCAGTTTAGAAGGTACTATGAAATATTTCCAAAGTATCAACTTATACTCCTACCAATAGAGCTTGAGAGTTCTGTTTTTTTTTAATAAATTTAACCTTTCAGATAGGTTGATAGAAATAACCTATTTTTGAATTAACTTGAAATATTAACAATAGTTAACATAAAAAGTTGCACTCATTTTGACTATAAAGTTTGATCAGTTGAGATAAATGCATTTATCCATGTAACCATCACCACAATCAAGACATAAAATATTTCCATAACCCCCAAACTCCTCCATGGTCTTCCTAGTCATCCCATTACACTTGTTCATAGGTCACCACCCCATTTTCTGTGCGTGTAGGAGAGTCACTACTAAAGGTTTACATAATATAAAATCATGAAGTATATAATCTCATTCCTCTCTCCTTCAGAAAATTCCTGATATCTATTTTTATTGTGTTCATAATAGTTCATTAATTTTTAATGCCAAGTCATGTTCCGTTATATGGATCTGCTACAATGTGTTTATTCCTTCAATTATTGATAAATATTGTGGTTGTTTATAATTTTGGACTATTCTGAATCAAGTTTCTTTGAACTTTTCTATATAAATTTTTGTGTTATCTATTTCTACTACTCATGGGTAAATAAATAGCTAGGAGTGGACTTCTTGGGTTACGTAGTAAGTATATCTGCAGCCTTATAGCATGATGCCAAACTCGGTTTTGAAGTAGCTGTATCAATAGTAACAAGGTTGAGAAATGCTATTCCAAGGCTGAGTTTGCCATTATAATACTAAGTCGGGATATATCTCCAGTCAGTACTGAACGCCTGAGGTATTCCATGAGGTCTCTCCACGTGGGTTGTGTAGTATTTCCTCCAAGCTTGTGTTAGGTGTTCACTTTCGGCTCAGCTTTGTGCAGTATACCCTAAACATGGAGAATTCAGTATTCAGCTACAGAGTCAAGGGGACGTCAGGAAGATTTCTGGAGGTCTTTCTCTTCATAGTTGCTTCCTGTCTGGTACTCTGCCTAGAAATCCCAGCTGTCTCGTGCTCTCCTATGTTTCTTTATGGTGTCCTGTTTGGGTACCTCCTGCCCTGCATTGTGACATGAAAATTACCTTTCTGAAGAAAGTTGAGAACTTAGTGTTCTCTCTTAATATTCTCCTCTTCTCAGGGATCACATTCTTGTGCTACGTGTTGCCCAGTGGTTGCAAATACTTGTTTTATACCTTTTCCTAGATTTCTCATTAGTTACATCAGGAACACAAAGCATTATTTCATCATGGCTGGAGTTTGAAGTACCTCATTTTGGCTTGAATTTTCATTTTCATGACAATTATTATGCTGAGAACTTTTTCAATGTGTCCGTTGGCTATTTTTATAGTATTACTTTTATCCTATTACACGAAGTACTTATATTTCTGTCATTTACTGGTTTTTGAATATTGATCCTTGGGATTTCTTTTTATATTCTAAATGCAAGTTCTCTGTTGTAAAAATATATTCTTCCAGTTTGTGACTTACTTTCTATTTTTTTAATGTCATCTTTTGATGAGAAATTCTTAGTTTTAACAATGTTCAATTGATCTTTTACTTTTTTTTCGCTTTTAGCATTTCATGTTCTTTGCAATGAGTCTTTGAAAATCTGAGATCATAAAAGTATTTTTTTATGTTTTAGTCTAAAACTTTTACTGTTTCACCTTGTACATTTATGTTTATAATTCACCTGAAATAGACATTTTATGTAAGATAGCCAGTTGGGTAGAAATCCAATTTTTCTAGCACCATTTTATAAAAAAGCTATTCATTCTTCACTGCACTTCAGTGTATCATATATCTGTCTATAGAATTTATTCTATTAAATTGTTCACTTTGCTATATTTTTTGCTACTTTAATTGATATCACTTAAAATAAAACCATGTCTTGTAAGTAATTCTTCATGGTTTATTCTCTCCCAAGATTGTCTTGGATATCTGGATCTTGCAATTTTCCATATACATTTTATAATTGACTAATTTTCACTTGCAAAAACAATAGCTGTGACAGTTTTAATTGGGAGTGCTTTAACTCTAAATCAATGAGTGGAGATTTGACTTCTTAGCAATATTGAGTATGCCATTACCTGACAATGCTATACTTCTCCAATTATTTAGATATTTAGATTTTTGATAGTAATTTGAATAATTTAGTATAGAATTTTTGCAAACATTTATTAGAGTCATTGATAGGTATTAGAGATTTTTTAAATGATTTTGTAAACTACATCTTTCTTAAATTTTTTTTATTTCTACATTTTTGTGAGTGGTAAATAAAAGTAAAATTGAGTTCTCTGTATTTACACTGTAACTTAAGATCTTTTCATATCATTTATTAAATCTAGCTTTATTCGATTTTTTTTTTAAGATTTATTTTATTGTTTGAGAGAAGGTATGTGTGTGTATGTGTGAGAGAGAGACAGAGATAGAGAGACAGAGAGAAGGAGGGGCACAGAGCAGTCTCCATATTTGTACATCGTTAGTTGTGACATAGTGGGGCCACGTGGGGTACGAACTGAACTGGTGGCCTCCCTCATGAGAGGCAAGAACCTTCACTGCCATCCTGGAAGTTCCCAGTTTCGCCGTAGTTCAGGATATGGGTTTGTGCAGACTGGGACTGGGGTTTGATCTTCAGACCTCAAGGTTCCAAGGCAAGTGCTCAAAATGTTGAGCTATCCCAGCAGCCCTCCTTTAGATTTTCTAAGTATAAATCATGTTAAATGCAAATTGTGACAGATATATTTCTACTTTTCTGGTAAACTTTTAATTTTTTTCTCTTACTGATTATAATAGGTCACTATTAAATCTGATATTTGTCAAAGGTTTATGTAGATGCTCTTTATTTGATTAAGAAAGTTCTTTTTCTATTATAGTATGTTAGAGGTTTTTAAAAAACCTATCCTAGATGTTGAACTTTATCAAATAGTTCACTGCATTTTTAAAGATTTTCATTGTTTTATAAACATTGTACAATAAACTGGTTTCCTTGTTTTGATTTTATAAATTAAGATACAATTTACATATAATACATTACATTCTTTTTCATAAGCAATTCAGCAAGTTTTGACAAAGTTATATAAACAACAGCACAATAAAGGTATAATGTGTTTATTATATATATATTCATGTATTGTTAGAATCAAACTCTCTCTACATCCTCTAGCAAACACTGATGTTTTAATGTCTGAGCAGTTTTGTCTCTGTAGATGCCATGTAAAGGATATCATATGGTATATACCATAGCCTTTTTTTTAAATATATTTTTATTTATTTATTTATTTTTGACAGAGAGGGAGAGAGAGAGATACAGAGACAGGGAGAGAACTGAACTAGGGGAGCTCCCAGTTCAGCATATGGTTCTGCACGGGCCGGGGCCGGGATTCGATCCTCGGTCCCTGGCGCTGCAAAGTGAGCGCCTAACCCACTGAGCCATCCCGGCTTCCCCGGTATATAGCCTTTTGAGTCTGCCTTCTTTTACTTCTTAGCAAGCTGTATATGAGAAATATTATGATGTTGAATGTGATAATAGTTGCTACTGATAACTGATTCATTTGTGAAAATATCACAAGTTGCTTATTTCAACATTGAGAAATATGTAGATTGTTACCTATTTCTGTTATAATGAATAGTCTCTATGAAGATTTATATACATGTTTTGTATGAACATGTAGTTTCATTTCCTAGAAGTTGGGCGGCTTGATTGTGTTTTAGTTTTCTTAGTAATGTTTTCCAAAGAGCAGAAATTCTTATTTTTGATGAATTATAATTTATTATTCTTGGTATTGTTTATATCATGTTTTTGGTATTATATCAAAGAAATATAAATAGACCTAATATAATATCTTAAGGGATTTCCTCTAGGTTATATTTAAAATTTGAAATAATTTCTAGTCATATTTGGATTAATGATTAATTTTGTATACATTGCAATACTGTGCTATCTTTATCACTTCATTCTAAATCCTTTTTTATTGTTAAATTTATTAGGCTGACATTGGTTAGTAAAAATTACATAGATTCCAGGTGTACAATTCTGTAATAGTTCAACTATGTGTTTCATTATATATTCACCACCCAGAGTTAGTTTTCATTCCATCACTATATATTTTGTTCCTCTTTCTCCTCCCCAACACCCCTCCCCTGTTACCCTCAGGTAACCACTAAACTATTGACTGTGTCCATGAGTTTTGGTTTCTTAGTTATTATAAGAATTCCATGGCTGGGATTTGATCCTCTGTCCCTATGGCTGCAAAGCAAGTGCTTAACTAGCTCAGCCATCCCGGCTTTCCCAGAAGAGGCTTTCTTTTCTCCATTGCATATTTTTTGCTCCTTTGTCAAAAATTATCTGTTCATATATTTATGGAATTATTTTTGGGTTTTTAATTCTGTTCCATTGGTGGTGTGTCTGTTTTTTAGCCAATACCAAGCTGTTTTGATTAGTAAGGCTTTGTAGTGTAGATTGAAATCAGGGAGCATGATGCCTCCAGCCTAATTCATTTCTCTGTAGGATTGCCTTGGTGATTTGGGGTCTTATGTGGTTCCATATGAATTTGATGCTTTCTTTATTTCTTGAAAGAATGTCTGGGGGGATTTTGATGAGAACTGTGTTAAATCTGTATATTGCTTCAGGTAATATGGCCATGTTAACTCTGTTGATTGTTCCAGTCCAAGAACATGGGATATCTTTTCATTTCTTTGTGTCATCTTCAGTTTCTTTTGATAGTGTCTTACAGTTTTCAGTATATAAAGCCTTTATGTTCTTTGTTAAGTTTATCTTAGTTACTTTATTCTTTTTGTTTCATCATAAAAAGTATTGTTTTTCTCCTTTCTTTTTCTGAAGTTTTGTTGTAGGCATATAAAAACGCACTTGATTTTTGTGCATTGATTTTGTATCCTGCAACTTTACTGTATTTGTTTATTATTTCTAATAGTGTTCTGGTAGAGGCTTTAGAATTTTCTATATATAGGATTATGTCATCTGCAAAAAGTGACAGTGTGACTTCTTCTCATCCAATTTAGATACCTTTTATTCTTTTCTCTTACCTGATTGCTCTGGCTAGCAAGTCCAGTACTGTATTGAATTGCAGTGGTGACAAGGGGCATCACTGTCTTGTTTCTGATTTTAGGAGAATAGACTTCATATTTTCCTCATTCAGTACAATATTAGCTGAATATTTGTCATATATGGCCTTTAATATGTTGAGGTACTTTTGTTCTATACCCATTTTAATGTTTTGATCATAAATGGATGTTGTATCTTATCAAATGGTTTTTCTGTATCAATTAATATAATCATCTGGTTTTATTTTATTTATGTAGGGTATCATGTTTATCAATTTCCATATGTTGATTTATCCTTGTGCCACGGAGATAGATCCCACTCAATCATGATGTATAATTTTTTAAATGCATTGTTGTATTCTATTTGCTAATATTTTATTTAGGATTTTTGCATCGATGTTCATCGAATATATTGATCTATAGTTTTCTTTTTTTGTATTATCTTTAGTAGGTTTTGTATTAGGGTACTGTTGGCCTCATACAACAATTTGGGAAATATTGCCTCATCTTCAATATTCTGGGAGAGTCTGAGGAGGACAGGCGTTAATTCTTCTTTAAGCTTGATAAAACTCATTGGTAAGACTGTGTGGTTCAAGGCTTTTGCCTTGGGAATATTTTGGAAGATGGTTTCACTTTCTTTACTACTGATTGGTCCATTTAGGTTATTCTACTATACTAAATCTTAAAATTAGAAACAGTTTTCCAAATTCCAGATTGTTCTTGCTATTTCAGTTTATTTCCCTTCCAAATGAAACTTTGAATCAACTACTTTTTAAAGCCAAAATTTTCTCCAGGGTTTGATTGTGATTGCATTAAATCTGCAGGTTTGCTTGGGAAGAATTACCATCTTTATAGTTTTGAGAATCTCAATTCAGGATCATGGTATAACTCCTAATTTAAGTAGATCATCTTTGATTATTTTAATTATTGCTTTGTAGTTATATAAATCCTGCTTGTATTTTGTTAGATTTTATTATTATTAAATGGTCTTCTTTGAAGCTATTGTAAATTACACTGTACTTAAAAAAAAATTTTCATTTATTCATTGCTAATATATAGATATATAATTGAGTTTATAATAACTGTATGATGTGACCATAAACAAACACCTTTTAGTTCTAGTATCCTTTTATGTATATGATTTAGAATTTTTTGTATAGACATGGAATCATGAAAATGCTGAAATTTTTGATGTTTTTCCAATCTTCCTAGGTGTTATTTCTTTTTCATGGCTTATTGCATTGTATAAAACTTCCAGTATAATATTTTACAGGAGCGTTGAGAGCAACCATAATTTCCTTGTCCTTGTTACCCGTATGGGTGTTTGATGTGTTTCTGTAGATTCCTTTGATTGTTTATTCATAGTTTACAAAGAATTTTTTCTTAATAGATATTGATAAATAAAAATACTATTCCTGTATCTTTTGAGATAATTTTTGTTCTTTTTAGTCTTTTTCTGTGCTGAGTTACATAGAATAATTTTAAAATATTGAAACATAGTCCCATCTAAAATTCCCATTTCTAGAACTCCCATTTGATTAATTTGAAGATTACTCTTATGTTATCTGGGAAAATTCCTCATTATTAATATTTGTCTTCATTTTTTTATATACTTATGAATCTGAATTATAGTTTTATTGGCTTTTATGATTAAATTTGTTATCTAAAACATTTGTGGGTTTACTTCTGTTGTTCAATAGTTCTCTTAGATTTTAGACATGTTGACTATGTTATAACATGTCAAGGGATATCTGATTCAATCTAAAATCATGGTTAAAAAAAAAGGTTATCAGGTTATCTTTGTCCAAAGAGAGTTTGCCTTTCAGTTGCTATACTTATGAATTGAGGCCCTATGTTAATCAAGCCAGAAACTGTTTTATTGTTTGTTTGTTTATTATTTTTATTTATATATTTTGGCTATTTAATATCTGTTGTTTCTTCTTTCTTTTATTGCCAAATTTATTGGGGTGACATTGGCTCATAAAAATTACATAGGTTCCAGGTGTACAATTCAATATTACATCATCTGTGTGTTGCATTGGTTGGTCACCACACAGAGTCAGTTCTTCTTCCATCATCATGCATTTGAGTCCCCCCTCTCCCCCACTCCCTCTCCCTTTACCCTCTGGTAAACACTAAACTATTGACTGTGTACATGAGTTTTTGCTTCTTTGTTACTTTTAGTTTTATATTCCACATATAAATGAAAGGCATATGGTTCTTGATTTTTTTCTGTATGATTTATTTCACTTAACATGATGCTCTCAAGGTCCATCTATGTTGTCACAAATAGTAGTGTTTTATCTTTTGTATGGCTGAGTAATATTCCATTATGTAAATCTACCCCGACTTCTTTATTCAGTCATTTATGTGTACCCACCCCCAAAATTTGAAAACCTTAGTCTGCAAAGATATCTGTACCCTGTTGTTTATCACAATACTGTTTATGGTGGCCAAGTCATGGAAATAACCAAAATGTCCTATGACAGATGACAGAAACTATTTTGAATAGTGTGTAGCTTGTTCCCTTGGTAAGGCTCAGTCTCCCTCTTGTTACCACTTGGCCCAGGGTATCAACAGAGAGCTGTTTTCTTTAGAGCCTCTAACCCTTGCTATCTAATCTTTATCTCAGAAAACTCTTGAGGTTACATTTTTTTTGTGTAGATTCTTCATAAAATTTTGATCTTCTAATATATGTGTGTTCTGCTTGAGAGTATGGCCAACGTACCACTGTAGGACAACCAGCTCTGTTCCTGAGCCCACCCTTCCTAGCCTGTGTTTGAAGTGTGCTATTTTATTTTGAACACCAGCATCGTAGCTTAGAGTATACATTTTCGTGCTTCTGTCCATACCCATAATGAGACAATACCCTCGGGGCAAAAGTGACTGCATATGATCATTTCACCTTTCGAGGCTCTTCCCTTCTCAGAATCTTAGGCCGTCTAATTCCCAGTTCTCATTGTAGCTGTACTATATCTTTCTGCTGTCCTCAAACAGGTATTTTGTATTCTGTGTAGTGTATT
>PVKE010050748.1:0-10854 GCA_004027555.1 Craseonycteris thonglongyai
CTGCGATCTCTCACCATATACCAAAATTAACTCAAAATGGATTAAAGACCTCCAAATAAGAAAGGAAACAATAAATCGCATAGAAGAAAATATTGGCACTAAACTTATGGACCTGGGATTCAGGAAAGACTTTATGAATCTGACCTCAATGGCAAGGGAAGTAAAAGCACAAATAAACAAATGGGAACTTATTAAGCTAAAAAGCTTCTGCACTGCAAAGGAAACCATCAACAAAGCAAAGAGGCAACCAACCAACTGGGAAAAAATATTTGCCAACAATGCCTCTGATAAGGGGCTAATACCAAAAATATAAAAAGAACTTGTACAACTCAACAAGAAAAAAACAAGCAATCCAATTAAAAAATGGGCAGATGACCTTAACAGACACTTCTCTCAGGAAGACAGATATGGCCAACAGATATATGAAAAAATGCTCCACATCACTAGGAATTAGGGAGATGCAAATAAAAACCACAATGAGATACCATCTCACACCTGTTAGAATGGCTATAATCAACAAGACAAGGGATAACAAGTGCTGGAGACGCTGTGGAAAAAAAGGAACCCTCATACACTGCTGGTAGGAATGTAAACTGGTACAACCACTATAGAAGGTTGTACGGAGATTCCTCAAAAAATTACGAATGGAATTACCATATGTTCCCGCCATCCCTCTACTGGGCATCTACCCAAAAAATCTGGAAACCTTAATCTTTAAAGATGTTTGTACCCGCATGTTCATTGCAGCACTGTTCACAGTGGCCAGAATATGGAAACAACCAAAATGCCCTTCGATAGATGACTGGATAAAGAAGATGTGGTACATTTACACAATGGAATACTACTCAGCGATAGGAAATGATAAATTACAGTCATTTCTGGCAACATGGATGGACCTAGAGACCATCTTATTAAGCGAAATAAGTCAGACTGAAAGAAGCAGGAAATATATGACCTCACTTATAGGTGAAATATAAAAGTGAAAGAAACAAAGACACAGAGACCTATGGACACACTCGATAGCTTGGTGATTGCGAGAGGGAAGTGGAGGAGGGGGGAGGGAGAGTGGGAGGGGAAGCGGGATAGGAATCCAGTATTATGGACACACTCAATGGTTTGTTGGTTACCTGGAGACGGGGGAGGAGGTGGGGAGAGTTGTGGGGGGAGGAGAGAGTGGGCACTAGATATAAGGTGATGGAAGGGGAACTGATACTGAGTGATGGGAACATAATATGATGCATGACTGACGTGATGTGGTCTTGTACTTCTGTAAACTATCTAATTGTTACCAACCAATGTAACCTCATCAAATTTAACAATAAATTTAAAAAAAAATTTTAAAGTAAATCTGAAAATGAGATACATATAAAAGAAATTATAAAAGGAGTTACAAATGAAAAAAGGAAGAAAAGGAAAAGAAAATAATGTAAAATATAGAAGAAAAACATTTTTTGTGTAGACCTCATTGTAGAAGAGAAAGAGAAAAAAAGAAAAGTAGAATTAAGAAGAAGGAAATGGGATGCTAGAATAGCTCAAAAGGTTGAACACTTGCCTTGCAACCACAAGGTCCAGGGATTGAATCCCGGCCCCAGCTCATGCAAACCCCCATGCTGAATTGCAGTGTGTATGGTAACCACTGGAATGGCAGTGAAGGTTCGTGCCTCCCATAAGGGAAGCCCCCAGTTTAGTTCTGCCCCATACAGTACCACATCTACCTGTGTGGAATGAAACTATGTCAAAAATTAATGATGTACCACTATGGAGACTGCTCTGGGTCCTTCCTTCTTCTCTCTGTCTCTTTCTGTCTCTCTCACCATCTTGCAAACAATAAAATAAATCTTTAAAGAACATGAACTGAACTAATCATTAAAAAAGAAGAAAGAACATTTTTTTAATTTTTTTTTCTCTTTTGCTGTGAGCTCTGCAGTTTATTGCTCATGGCTCACTTTAGGGGTACTGAAAGCTCTCTAGGAATTGCAAACAGCTACTCCTACAAAAATCTGCAAAAATGTCTACCCCCACTAGTTGAGTGGTGTTGATCACTCAGACAACTGGAGTCTGACTGGACAAATCTCTAGTGTGTCTGGGCACACTTTGAAAGAGAAAAAAAGGAGGTGGGGGAAGGTAGAGAAAATGATAATATTAATAATAGGTTCTCAATCTCTCGCTCTATCTCTCTCCTTCTGGTACCCCTGTGATATGAATGTTGTTAGGCTTGATTTTGTCCCAGAGGACTGTTAAGCTATCTTCATTTTTTGGTTTTGTTTTTTTCTCTTTGTTGTTATAATTGGGTGTTTTCTGCTACCTTGTCTTCTAAATTGTTGGTTTCATTTTCTGCTTCATCTAATCTGCTGTTGATTCCTTCTAGTGTATTCCTCATTTCAGTTATTGTATTGATTATTTCTGATTTGTGTGTGTGTGTGTGTGTGTGTGTGGTTTCTGTCCTTTACGCTTGCTATATCTTTCTTGAAAATCTCACTAAGTTTCTTAAGCATTCTTATAAAACTTTATTCTAAACTCTTTCTCTGGTAAGTTAATTGTCTCCATTTTATTTAGTTTTATTTATAGAGATTTCTCTTATTTTATTTTGGAAATGTTCTCTGTTTCCTCATTCTGGCTGCCTCTCTGTGTTTGCTTCTGTATAGTAGGTACATCTCCCATATCTCTTTGCTGAGTGGTTTTGTGTAGTATGTATCCTGTGTGGTCTAATGGTGCAGTCTCCTTGATCTTTGCATATGTTTCAGGAATGTCCCTTTAGTGTGTTGTGTGTGTTCTCTTGTTGTAGTTGAGTCTTTATTGCTTTTTGAATATCAGTGGGTGGGACTGACTTCCAGGCTGATTGACTGTTTCAGATTATCTATGCCCACAGTGTGTGTGCTGCTAGTTGGAGGCGGAACCCTCAGATGTTTGTTCACCCCACTGGTCTCTTTTGCATATTGAGACTTCCATTTTGGTGTGCCACTTGTGGAGCTAACCAGGTTGTCCTTCATTGTGGTCTGAAGCTGGCCTCAGTGTGCTAATTCTGGTGTCTCTTGGGTGGGGCTCCCATCCAGGCCAATTTCAGCCTTGCCTGTGACTAGCTTGGGGCTACGTGGTAGGAGCCACCAAGCTATATGTGTTTGGGTGCTACTTGTGCGGAGCCTAGGGATGTTTGGGGGTGGACTCATCTGTGAACAGAGGCCAACTCCCACCAGTATTGTGCCTGAAGAAGCTTAGCAACAGGTCCAGGGTCTCCAAGGCCTTTTACCGTCCACTGGAGTCTCAGACTTTAAGAGAGCCTTTTTAGGTATTGCAGATCTGGCTGCATGACCCAGTGTTGAGAGTGTCTTCAGTGATGTAGCCCTACCTGGATAGGGTTGGGTCCCAAGGATACATGAGGTATAGCTGATGGTTTTTACAAGTTTAGTGCAGGTTCAGTTATTGGGCCAGTGCCCAGGCTATGACCACTTTGCAAAATGCCCTGAGGACACCACTTGCCTTGGGGCAGTGCATGGCCTGTGAGCACTTTGCAAGTAGCTCTGGAAATACCTCAGCTCATTGCTATTTGCCTTGTATTCACAAATTCCCAAGAGCTACCCAAGAAAGGGTCCAGGACAGATTGTGACTCTGCTCACTGTCAAATGTTCACCAGGCTTCTGTGAGCATATACTGTTGTAGAAGTGTTTCTCATCTTGTAGACAGAACCAGTCCTTAAGTTGCCAAGCCTGCTTTTGGCAATGTAGCCTTAAGTGGGCATGTAAGAGTTCCAGAGAGATGGGGGCTGGGGGCAGTGTTCTTTTTTGCAAAGTTAATACAGTATTGGTTCTTGTACCAGAACCTGGCCTGCAAGTGCTTTGCCATAATTCCCTGAGAACTCTGCAGCCAGCCACCACTCACCACAGGCACACTGGTTCCCAAGAGCTTCTCAGGGAAGGCTGCAGAGCAGAATGTGGCAGTCTTCTCACCACTGAAAGTTCCCTGGGCCTCCTCAGGCAGCTTCTCTTATAAAATCCTTCTGCTGCTAGCAAGGTGAGGCTGACCACTTAGCAGCCAAGAGTGCCTCCAGCACTGGAGCCCTAGGTGGGCAGAGCAGGGTTCCAGGGAGTTGGAGGGTGTGGGTTGTGTTTTTTTATGAACTTAATACAGTACTGGTTCCTGTACCAGGGCCAGACCTGTGACAACTTTGCAGAAACTTTCTGAGAACTTTGCAGGTCTCTGAGAGCTGCTAAAGGGAGGCTGCAGAGCAGGGTGTGATTGGCTGCTTACCACCAAATATTCCTCAGGTCTCTGCAGGCAGTTGTTCTTATAAAAGTCTGTTTAAAAAAGTATTTTGCCACTGGTAGAGTGGAGATGAATGCTCAGCAGCCAAAAGAACCTTGGGAGATGTAGTATTAACTGCGTGGGATGGGGACCAAGGATGTTACCAAGGTGGTGGGCACACGTAAATTTTACCAGACCAGTGAAGTCTTAAATTTAGCTTTTTTTGAGAGGGCTCAACAGAAAATATGGCACCCTCCTGTAGGCTACAGGTAATGTAGACTTCACACAGGGACAATAGGTCCCTCCAGCTCTTACACTGAAACCATACAACTCAGCCTTTCCTCATATTTCCCTGGCACCTCCAGAGTTGCCACCCCTCCACTGGAGATGAGGTGAGTATTTTCAAGAAATTGAGTTTATATTCACACCTTTTGGAGGACATCTGGATTTCTAGCTGCCTCCTATTTCAGAGGACAGACAGAATCCTTGCTGATCTTCATTGCCAGATATTGTGGGAACTACTGTTCCTAGCACTCTACCCCCAGTCTGGGGAGCCTGTTGTGGTGCTGGGACCCCTTCCTGTTCTCAGGGGACTTCCACCACTGAGGTGTCCCTCCTGGTGTTCAACCACTATGTGTGGGTTTGGGGTCAGCCCATTTAATATCTCCACCCCTTTTACTGGTCTCAATGTGGCTTCTCTATAATCTTTGTTATAGAGGTTCTCTTCAGCTAGTCTTCAGACAATTCTTGAGGTTGATTGTCCTACAATTTATGTGAAAATTTGATGTAATCTTGGAAGGCTATAGGCATAGTATCTACCTAATCTGCCATCTTGTATCCTCTCTCTAAAAAGCAATGTCTTAGGGGGTGACCCATCCCCACAGTTATTTAACATCATATAACTACACAATACATATCCCAAACACTTTTCCAGATGGTGTTTGTTTTGATCTTAACAACACTGCTGAGCTAGGAAGGCCTGGCTTATTTTCCCAGATTATATATGAGGAAATGAAGTCTGGAAAAATTTGAGTTATTTGTCCAAGAAGGGCCTGGCTCATTTTCCCAGATTATATATGAGAAAATGAAGGCTGTAAAAAGTTGAGTTATTTGTCCATAGTCAAACAGTAAGTACATGACAAGACTGGGCTCCTGTGTTTTCATCTGTGGCTCTTCTCACCACATTGTATTCCATGGCTTCCTCTCACATTCCCTATGCTCAAAAGGACACTAAGTTTTTCCTCTGATGAAAAAGACTTACTCGATTTACTCTGCTCATTTGTTAGGCAAAACACAAAGCCCTCTGATTTTAATATGTTGAGGGTTATCACTGAATTAAAAGTTCAACACATGTGTGGTTCCAACTTGCCATCAAAAGTTAACAAATGTCATATGGGAGAAAAAAGATGGCAGCATGAGAGGAGAACGCTGATAACTTTCTGGGAAGGGACTTGTGAACAGAGGGGAATCCATGGGGAAAACCCTGAGAAGCAAACTCAACTAAGAGAACCACAAAACACAGAACAACACCCAAAGGTTAGAGGAAAAAGGGGAGAGAGGGAGAGGGAAGGGGAAGCAGCAGTTTTGGGACAGGGACTCTGAATGCGGCCGGGAGCTGGAAAAACAAAGTGGAGTTGGGGGACTACAGTCAAAGTGGAGCAAGATTGTGGGTGGGCTGGAAGCTGAGACCTAAGGAGCATGGAAGCCCCACAAGACTGTGGACAATTTAACATCCAAACTCTAGGGACAGCACACAGTGCCCTAATCAGATCATGGAGTCTAAAGTGGAACAGGGACTGTGGAGCAGATGGCTGCACTTCCTGGCGGGCAGGGTGAGAGCAGGGAATCAGCCCACATCAGCCAGTCACCCCTGATTTATGGAGCATATTGACTGTGAGGGAGCACCTTTTGAAGACAGGGCTCTTGGAGTGAGGGCTGGGGCTTGAATGGACACGGCTGCATTTGACATGCTTAGAGTGAATCCGGTGGTCTCAGCAGAGCCGCAGGCATAGAGCGGCTGCTGGCCAAGCTGAAGCCTGTGTGCCCAGGGCTTACGGCGCCCTAACCACCAGGCCACTGCAGCGCCACTGCCTGTGCACAAGAACAGCTTTCGGCGCTCCACCAACTGGGTCACACAGTGCTGCCGCCAGCTCGCACAATTGGACTGCCAACCCAACTACCTCGGAGCAAACGCCCACACATGCAACCAGGCTACAGGGCCACTAAAGCGCTGATGCCCACTCAAGCAACTGGGCTGATGACCGGGCCACCACGGTGCCTATGCCCGAAAAGACGACCTGGCTTTCGGTGCGCCTCTGACTGGGTCACGGCTGCGACCCCTCCCACGTGGCTGATGGAGCCTCTGTCAAGCCCCAGCCCATCTGCGCCACTGCCCTGCAGGCATGGCTCACAGAAGCGATTAAAGGAAAAGCAGACAAGCAGAGGGGAGAAAGACCAGAGCTCCTGTGCCCCACCCATACTGAACCATCAGCACCCCTGCTGAAAGAGGAATGTGCTATTGTGTCTCAGGCCCACCCTAGCTCCTACTCACACACCCCCACCACTGGCCACACCCTCACTACCCTGCTTTCTAAAAGCTAAGACAGCAACCTGAAGTGCCCCAGGGCACAGAAGCTGTCTGCTTCCCCCAACCCAATTATCTCCTGAAATCTCCTCCACCCACAACTGAGCCCAAAAGAAAAAATAAAGAGGAGCCTTTCTCATAGGCAAATTCCCAGAGGGAAACCATATCATGTGTAAAGCAAAAAGAACAACATCAAACACAATGCACACCTCAGAACCCAAAGCCCCTCCAGAAGATCAGGAACGTGCAAGGAGCTTACACACTTGGAATCAAACCTAACTGAAAGAGAATTCAGGGCTGTAATACTCAAGACACTAAGAGAGCTCACTCAATGCTGGCAAAATACACAGACACAGTTAAATAACCTCAACAAGAAATTTTCTGAGCAAAATGAGTACTTTACCAATAAACTTGAGAAGCTAGAGCAGAACCAAAAGGAACTTCTTGAAATGAAAGGCATCATGGGAGAGCTGAAAAAAGAACTGACCAGCATATGAAACAGGGCTGACCAGCTAGAGGAAAGGATGAGTAAAATAGAAGACAGAAACATGGAAAGGTCACAGAGGGAAGAAGAAAGGGAAATGAGAATCAAGAGCAATGGAAGAGCCCTACAAGAACTCATTGACTTCATCAGAAAGAAAAATATTAGAATAATAGGGGTACCACAAGGAAGCAAGATAAAATTTTCTCAGAATCTACTAAAATAAATAGTGGATGAGAATTTTCTTACCTATGGAAAGAGCTAGAAACCCAAATTCAAGAGGAGAATAGGAGCCCTAGCTACCTAGGCCCTAGCAGACCTTCTCCAAGGCACATTGTTCTGAAGATGAAAAAAACCAAAGACAAAAAAAGAATCCTCAAGGCTGCCAGGGAGAAACAAAATATAACTTTCAAAGGAAAACATATCAGGCTGTCACCAGACTTCTCAGCAGAAACTCTGCAAGCCAGGAGGAAGTGGAACCCAATATTCAAAATATTAAAACAGAGAAATTTCCAGCCAAGAATTATCTATCCAACAAAATAAGCCTTTAGATATGAAGGAGGAATTAAGGTCTTTTCAGATATACAGAAGCTGAGGGAATTCTCCAGCTCAAAACCAGTACTCCCAGAAATACTCAAGAAGGCTATTCAGCCTGAATCAAGAAATCAAAATAAATGGAGAAAAGTTAAAACAGCCAAAAAATAAAAAGGAAAGAAGAAACGGATACAGGATATCCTCATATGTCAATCACCACCCTGAATGTAAATGGACTGAATTAACCAATAAAGAGGAACAAGGTAGCAGACTGGATTAAAAAACAAAATCCGAGAGAGAAAAAAGATGGCGGCATGAGATGAGAAGGCCGATAACTGCCTGGGAAGGGTCTTCTGAACAGAGGAGAATCCACAGGGAAACCCTGAGAAGCAACCGCAACTAAGAGAACCACACAACGCAGAACAACACCCAAAGGTTAGAGAAAAAAGGGGAGAGCGGGAGAGGGAAAGGGAAGCAGCGGTTCGGGGACAGAGACTCGGAGCGCGGCCCGGGGCTGGCAAAAACAAAGGGGGATTGGGCGATTACGGTCAAAGTGGAGCTGGATCAAGGGCGGGCTGGAAGCAGAGACCTAAGGAGCGTGGAAGCCCCACAAGACTGGAAAATTTAACATCTGATATCAAGGGACAGCACACAGTGCCCTAATCAGATCACAGAGCCTAAAGTGGAACAGGGACTGTGGAGCAGGGCGACTGCACTTCCCGGTGGGCGGGGTGAGAGCAGGGCAGCAGCCCACAACTGCTCAGCACCCCTGATTTATGGAGGAGATTGACTTTGAGGGAGCGCCTTCTGAAGACAGGACACTTGGAATGAGGGCTGGGGCTTGAGTGGGCATAGCTGCATTAGACGTGCTTAGAGTGAATCTGGCAGTCTCAACAGAGCCGGGAGCATAGAGCGGCTCCTGCCCGAGCTGCAGCCTGTGCGCAGAGGGCTTTCAGCACCCCACCCACCAGGCCAATGCGGTACCGCTGCGTGCACGGACCCGGGCTTTCGGTGCCATGCCCACCAGGCCACATGGCGCCACTGCAAGTGCGCAAGCGTGCAACTGGGCTTTCGGCACCCCGCACATCGGGCCTCCACGGCACCGCTGCCAGCTCACCAGCGTGCAACCAGGCTTTTGGCGCCCCACTCACCAGGCTGCCGCAGCACCGTGGCCGGCGCATGAGACCGGCTTTCGGTGCCCTGCCCACCGGGCCACTGTGGCACTGCTGCCTGCTCACGAGTGAGCTACTGGGCTTTCGGCACCCCACCCACCAGGCCGTTGGGGTGCTGCAGCCAGTGCGAGCAACTGGGCTGCTGACCGGATGCTGCAGCATCATTGCCTGCATGCTAGACTGCATGGCCGACCGGGGCCTCTGCCAAGCCCCAGCCCTGTCCTGTCCAAGCGCTGTCCTGTGGGCGAGTCTCACAAACACGATTGAAGGAGGGGCAGCCAGGTGGAGGAGAGAAAGACAGGAGCTCCTGCGCCCCGCCCCCACTGAAACACCAGCCCCCATGCTGAAAGAGGAATCTGCTATTGTGTCTCAGGTCCACCCTAGGTCCTACAACCATGCCCCCACCCCCGGTCACACCTTTACTACTCTGCTATCTAAGAGCTAAGACAGCAACCTGAAGTGTCCCAGGGCACAGAAGCTGTCTGCCTCACCCAACCCTCTCCCAAAATCTCCTCCCACAACTGAGCCCAAAAGAAAAAAATAAAGAGAAGCCCATCTGACAGGCAACCCTCCAGAGGGAAAACATACTCATGCCTAAAGCAAAAAGAACCACATCAAACACAATGCACACCTCTGAATCCAAAGCCCCTCCAGAAGATCAGGGGCATTCTTTAGTAAACAACCTTGCACACTTGGAATCAAATCTAAGTGAAAGAGAATTCAGGGCTGCATTAATCAAGACACTCAGAGAGCTCACTCAATGCTGGCAAAGTAGCCCAGACACAGTTAAATGACCTCAACAAGAAATTTTCTGAGCAAAATGAGCACTTTACCAATAAAATTGAGAAGCTAGAGCAGAACAAAAAGGAACTCCTTGAAATGAAAGCCATCATGGGAGAGCTGAAAAAAGAACTGACCAGCATAGGAAACAGGGCTGACCAGCTAGAGAAAAGGATGAGTGAAATTGAAAATACAAACATGGAAATGTCACAGAGGGAAGAAAAAAGGGAATGGAGAATCAAGAGAAATCAAAGAGCCCTACAAGAACTCTGACTCCATCAGAAAGAACAATATTAGAATAATAGGGGTACCAGAAGGAAGCAAGATGAAAACTTCTCAGAGTTTACTAAAACAAATACTGCATGAAAATGTTCCTAACCTGTGGCAAGAAGTACAGCCTCAAATCCAAGAGGAAATCAGAATCCCTAACTACCTAGACCCTAGCAGATCTTCTCCAAGGCACATTGTTCTGAAGATGACAAAAATCAATGAAAAAGAAAAAATCCTCAAGGTTGTCAGAAAAAAACAAAATATAACTTTCAAAGAAAAACCTATCAGGCTGTAACCAGACTTATCAGCAGAAACTCTGCAAGCCAGGAGGGAGTGGACCCCAATCTTCAAAATATTAAAAGAGAGAAATTTCCAGCCAAGAATTAACTATCCAGCAAAATTAACCTTTAGATATGAAGGAGGAATTAAGGCCTTTACAGATATACAGAAGCTGAGGGAATTCTCCAGCTCCAAACTGGCACTCCAAGAAATACTAAAGCAGGTTGTCCGACCTGAATCAAGAAATCAAAATATTTGGGGAAAAGTTGGGACAACAAAAAAATAAAAAGGAAAGAAGAAATGGATACAGGATATTCTCATATATCAATCATCACCCTGAATGTAAATGGACTGAATTCACCAATAAAGAGGCACAGGGTAGCAGACTGGATTAAAAAACAAAATCCAACCATATGCTGCCTACAAGAGACACACCTCAGACACAGGGACAAACATAGACTCAGGGTAAAAGGATAGAAAAAAATACTACAGGGAAATGGCAGTCAGAGAAAAGC
>PVKE010050749.1:0-10853 GCA_004027555.1 Craseonycteris thonglongyai
CATGGCCTTGACTTTCCATATTAATAAACACTCCCTGTTTTCTAGCCTATTTGTCAAATATACCTCACATCTATGAGCACAGAAAAAAATGTGACCTAAAGCTTGTAGATCAAAAGACCGACTGTAAAACGTTTTCTCAGACCTGTCTTGTGTACAGCTTAGATACAGCTTCATGGTTGACTTTTCTAATCATGCTCATGAGACCATCACATCTAACTCTGACAGGCTGCTATTGAATGGTTTTCTTTCATTTTTATCTTGGATATGCTGTTTGTGTTTTAAATTTTTGTGGTAAACATTACTTAGAAAGTAGATTCTCATAATACTAAAAAAGCAAAACATATTGAAGAGCCTGAAAATTGAGGGGACAGAATTTCAGGGCACCAGATTAAACAATTTTACTTTAAAATTGAAGTTAAAATCCTCTTTATTTTTTTCTATTTACCAAACAAGGAAAAAAAAAATATGTGTCAGTATCCCATCATTCACTTTTGTCGATGAAATTTCTTGGGAATTATATTCTAGACTTGGCTGTAGCCTGGCAATTCTAGAATCTATAATAAAGAAGTCATTTCAAAAGAATTTTCCAAATAAACCCTTTTTACTTTGAATTGTAGCTGTGCTTTAGTCAAATTCACATAATAATGAGAAAATAAAAGCCCAAAGTCAATTCTGTTTGAATGTAAGAATACATGCAAGCTTTGGTACAAATTAATGACATCAAATCAAATCACAAACTTGAACAGTTTCTTGGGCTGAATATCTGCAAAGTCAAAATACACAGAAGCAATAGCTGTGAACATGAAGGAAAATATCAGAACAAAGATCACGGAAAAACTTACAGTCCAGCTTTAACTGCCTGCAAAGAAATTGTTATTTGAATTTGGTACATTCTAGAAAATTCCAAGATGGGAGTTTACTGACTCTTAATTTACACAGAGAACCGACAGCTAGTCAGATATAATTCACTCCAGTCGGTCAGAGCTGATGTTGCCTTCATGGATTTGTAGTATTCCCCAGGGTGTGTATATCTGTCTGTACATATACGTCTGTCTAAGCTCAACTATAGGGAAGCAATGATAAACAATATAGACTGTGAATGTACAGGTATAACGTATAAATTACTAACAACCTTAACCCCTGAACTTTATTTCCTATACACGCCTGGCTCAGGTTTATGGAATAGAACTATTGAACTTTTGTTGTAAGAAACATGCATGTCCCTGACAATTTTCATAAGGTGCCTCTTTGTTTAACATGGTTGCTTTAAGATTTAAAAACCCTATAGTGCTCAAACTGGTGTTCTATTGAACTGTAATTTTAAAAGTACAACAAAACATAACTTACCATCATTTATAAACCAATGATTACTGTTTGGATGGTGTTTGGTAAACTGAATAAGGCAAATAGGTATTTAAACATCTACCTTAATACTCTGGTATACTTTATGAGCAGTTTAGGAGGGAATGATATCACAATCACTTGTGAAACTGTGTCATCAAATCATTAAAGCCATTAGGATCTAACATCCCTAGAAAAACAGCCTTGTTAAATAGATTGATGAGCTAGATTGTGTCATGAGCTGAGATAGCCCCATTCTACATTTAATTTAAGGTTTCCCAAAATATTGTAGAGCTGAAGAGATGTTCAACTGAAACAAATATATACTTTCCATATGATTATTACAGTAATCTATCACATTGAAATCATAAGGCAGTGTTTTTTATCAAAGCATGGTTGGTACTATACTTCAAAGACCAAAGTGGAGACCGTAAAATACCCTTCAGTTTCACATATTTCTTTGTCATCCGCCAGGAACATTTATTTTTATAGGTTTATATCTTTGGGGTACAAGAGAGCAAAGTGGTATTATTAAAGTTGTAAAAATGTAAGAAAGGATTCAACCATTTTAGCACAATATTGAGAACTATTTCTTGGTTCATTTAAAAATGACTTTATTTCTCTTCAGCTGTTAATGTTGTATACTGAATTATTACCTATAAATAAAATACAATGGATTAAAAAAAATAATTCAGAACCCCCCCCAAAAGGTGAGAAAATATAACAAGATTGAAAAAATATTAATAATTGTGGGAATTAGGTGACAGTTATATGGGATTGTGTTAAGGAACAACAATGACAACAACAGTAGTAATAGTAATAGCACACATTCCGTGTAAGATACTATTCTCAGTATTTTACATATATTGACCCTTATGATTTATGTATTATTAACCCGATTTTGCAAAGGAGGCAACTGAGGCACAGAGACATTAAGTAATGTGCTCAAGGTCACAGGGTTTATAATGAAAGAGCATGGCTTTGAACCCAGACAGTCTAGTTTCAAATGCATTTACTGACTCCTCTGTCTGCCCACTGGGAAATAAAGACTCACTAGGTACTTTGGGAGCAGATAATGAAAGCAAGAGAGAGGACTTTCCACTTGATGCTGACCTACTGTGTCCCGAGAGGCAAATAACATGGGAAAAGAATGGTGGCTATACATGCATTCATAAAATTCATTTCTAATTCAAAAGCTGAATTATCTCCCATTTTGCTTCAAATACCAGTACTCTCATCCAGGAGGCCCCAACCCCTGGGACACATACCAATCCATGACCTGTTAGGAATGGGGCCACACAGCAGGAGGTGAGTGGTGGTCCTGTAAGTGAAACTTCATCTGTCTTTACAGCCAGTCCTCATGGCTCACATGACTGCCTGAGCTCTGCCTCCTGTCACATTAGCAGCTGCATTAGATTCTATATTTGATCTTTGCCAGAAGACTGAGAAGTGAATGCATTCGATTCTCATAGGACTGGGAACCCTATTGTGAACTATGCATGTGAGGGATCTAGGTTGTGGCTCCTTATGAGAACCTCATGCCTGATGATCTGAGGTGGAGCTGAGGCGGTGATGCTAGTGCTGGGGAGTGGCTGCAAATACAGATGAACGTCAGCAGAGAGGTTTTACTGCACTGAGAGTGTAATAACTTGTAAGACTCATATCAAAACCCTATCAGTGAGTGATTCTGCATTGTGGTGACTTGTATAATTTTTTCATTAGAATTACAATGTGATAATAATAGAAATAAAGTGCACAATAAATGTAATGTGTTTGAATATACCTGAAACCATTCTCCTCACCCTGGTCCGTGGAAGAACTCTTTTACATAAAACTGATCCCTGGTGCCAAAAAGTTGAGGACCGATGCTCTAATGGACAGTCTAAAATTTTTTGACCTTGAACTTGAGATCTAAATTTGCTCTCTCAAGTCAAAGAACCATAAAACTATGGCACTAAGTTTAAGCAACTTGGCTAAAAGCAGGTAACGTGTTGGATCAAAGACTAAAACTCCAAACACACTTGGTCTCAATCTTAGACTTCATACAGAAACATACACTTCTCTAAGAAATTAATAAAACATAATATACCCCTATAGACTGAAAATGCCAGTACATTTCACTGAATTCTAGCCACCTCTCATACCTAGAGACACAATGTGGTAACTATTACATGGTAATTTAGTTTGTTGCATTTTATTGCATACCAAGCAGAAAAAAATAAATAGGACAAACATTTTAAATAATCCATTCCATTATTCTTTTGCCTGATACAAAACCCATACTGTTTATTTAACACTTGGAGTAGCTGCTGAGACTGAGAATAAAGTGATACAATCTAAGATTATAATTATGAAGAGTCTCTTCTCATATTTTTTCTGCTACCTCTGACCTTGACAGCTGACTAGTTCACAGCCTGTTGTTGACTGACTTTGATGACTGTCACTACTTTAATATGCACTAGAAGTATTGAGTTATCTTTGCAAATCTCTCCTCTTCAAGTCTGGCATGAAATCTTGGGGATATTCAGCTTTTGCATCACCACAGCAGAACAACTTTTCTGAATTCAGGAGGCCAACCGTCTTGGTTTGCCCTTCCTTTAAGGAAAAGCCCACCATCCCAGGCCAACCCTAGTGTCTGGCATGCCTTCTAATATGTAAGAGGAAAATGTGTGCCTGTCTCAGTATAACTATTTGTGTATTCATGCATTGATTGATGAAACAAAATAAATGTGTGGGGGTAAAAAAATAGAAACAATAAAAAGTAGAACTCTCCCTCCGTCTTCTGGAGAGACAATCATAGCATGAGAATTCCTTCTACTTAGAACAGTGGAAGGAACCTGATAGGATCTGTAGTAAATTGTCCACAATAAAGGTAAGAACACTGCCTAGTAACTCCTCAAGTGGCAGCAATGCTGCTAACACGCTACACCAGGGAAGTAGGATCCTAACTTGGCTGAGAATATAAGTAGCTTTTAATTAAAGCAAATTTCACAACACAGAATATCTCTATTGTAGTGCAATGGCCTGTGACCCAGTTTTCAGGAACTACAACAGTTTAGAAATGTTTTCTTTTATTGTGGCAGAAAACCCAGTATTAGCATTAAAGCAAAATGACTCACATTTATTATTAAGGTATTCTTCATGAAAGCTATAATTTCACTGAAAGCAAAAAAGAGGGGGAAATAAAGAAGCTAATAATTGAGTAAAATATGTTCTCTTCAGATCCTTACTAAGACTATAGGCATTATTTATCAGCACATACTCCAGTCTCAAAAATACTTGAAGGGGAAGCCGGGATGGCTCAGTGGGTTGGGCGCTCACTTTGCAGCCCCAGGGACCGAGGATCGAGTCCCGGCCCCGGCCCGTGTGGACCCATGTGCTGGGCTGGGGAGTGCGCCCAGTTCAGTTTTCACCAGGGCGAGACCTCGGCCCAGTTCCTGCCCTGTGCAGCCCCACACCCACCTGTGGAATGAAACTATGGGGAAAAACCAATGATGTGCAACTATGGAGACTGTTCTGGGCCCTTCCCCATCTCTCTGTCTCTGACTGTATCTTTCTCTCTGTGTGTCAAAAACAATAAATAAATCTTTAAAAAAAAATACTTGAAGAAGGAATTATAAGAGTTCCCCTTCTCAAATATACTTTAATTAAAAAAAAATTCCCTTTTAGAAAATTTTCAAGTGGGCTGATCATACATCCCATTTTCAAGAAGACAGAAAACAACGATACTGTCCCTTTCGAAGCCTACTGACAGATTGACTTTAGCCCAATGAGACTAAGTTGACCGAATGTGCCTTTTAAAACAAGACAGTACCATTATTTTCTGTCCTGTTTAAAAAGGGGTGTCTGGTCAGCCTATTTTAAGAGAACATTCTCCCCTCTCATAAACACTACGTTTGACAGACAGCCAAGAATGAAATTAATTTTATGATAAAAACATCCAAAAATATTTCGAAGATACTTCTCTCTCTCTCTCTCTCTCTCTCTTTTTCTTTCAAATATACATTATTTGGGGGACCTGATAATAAACTGGAAATATATTTTAGAACTGCATTTGTTAATAATTTACAAAATATAATATTTTATTACAATCTTATCAGTTCTCTAGAAGACTCCCCCCAAAATTAGCTTGAATGAGCCTAATGAAAATAAAAATCAGGCCAATCAGAACCCGATTTGAAATCACAGTTAATAATTTATTTGCTCACTATAATAAAGGGAAAATGACAAGAGTACTTAGAATATATATTAAAATTATCAAGCTGAGGTAATACATTTTATCATTGCAGAATTTTGTTATAGAGTAAGTACATTTGAGAGTCAAAGCTTAAATTATACATCACATTTTTGTAAATGCAGAACAGAAAGTATAGACAGAAAAACGTATTGCCTTCAGATTTATATGTTAAAGCGGAGAATTTATGTTTACTATTGCTAAGGTTCTATGATAAGGCCTTAGGCGTACAGAGGACCAGTGTGACAGATAATTTTCTTAGGGGTATTCAGAAAGTCAACTTCTATACATTCCCTTGGAGAACATTCACAACAGATAAAATGAGAAAAGCAGTTAAAAACAAAACCAAATAACCAACCAACAAACGAGGAAGCAGAAAAGAGTGGGGTAAAAAAAATTACTTTGTTTTTTATGTGTTGCTGTTTTCATGTATTTGACAACGAATAATATTACTAATAGAACATAATGCTTCCTTTTTGTAATTTAGACTGACAAATTTATATTAAATTATTTAATATAAAGAATTCCCCTCTCCTCTTAGTGAGTCTGCAGTTTATCGCCTTCTTTTAGTTCCCTCATATAAATAACCTTATTTGTAAATGTATCATTTATCCAGGAATGCATTTACTTGGGTATCTCCTTACCCCACAGAATATAAGCTCCTTGAATTTCAAGATTTTTGTTGCCAACTCTATTTCAAACACCTAAAAGAGTAGTAGGAATACAGTAAGCACTCAATACACATTGAGCAACTGAATAAAATAAACCAGAAAGAAGGATCCATTTTTATATCATCCATCCAGAGTGAAACACTCTCTAATTATGAGGCCTACAGAACTAGTAGAGGCCCAGGTTTGTTTTGGGGTTTGTTTTTGGTTTTCTTTTTTTCCAGAAATTATATCATTTCAGTCCTCCTTAATCTTAGTTGTGTGAAGATTCCAAAATGAAACTCAAGAAAAGACTGTTCCATAAGGCAGCGCTGTTTTCTACTGTTTATCTAAATATAAGCAAACTAACTTCTTAGAATGACCTAAAATAATAAATATGCAGGATTATGCTAGTTGCTCTGTAATGTAAGCCAAGAACAGATTGTTACAAAGAGTAGAGCTAGTTTTACCCACCAAAGAAAACAAAAATGGTTCACTATGCAAACAATGCTTTAATAGTAATGCTGCTGACAGATTTTGTTGTTAACAAGTGTTCAGTGTACATCCACATTCATCAAAGGACAGACAGCCCTGGTCCCACTGGGTGAGTGGGTGGAATGGTTCTCATGGTGGAACAGTTGGGAAACACTGCGTGTTCAGGCTTCCTCTTGAGAGCCACAGAGCACATGGGAACAGAGTAAAGGTTTTGAGAAGTCCTACATTCAAAAGTCTTTGAGTTTGTTTAATGCATGTTTCCCAAATTCTCACTGACCCACATGAGCCAAACACACTGCAAAGCCACTTGGTTATTGATTTGTTTGCTTTGTATTATTCACAGTGAGTGGCAGCTAGTATACAAGTCCATTAAAACAGTGCCAGTGCACGGAATGAACAATGGGTGGTTCATTTCACAAGATCCTTAGCATGCTTCAACAATCTTCGGAGTCTTTAGCCCCACCAAAATTGTCCAGGGACTTAACAAGATTGACTTCCTTCAGACCTAGTTTACAGTTCTTCGATCAAAACCATCAGATACAAGAAGTTGTTTTTAAAATATCAGGCCTTTTGGCACACCTTGGAGAGGGACATCTGTGGAGCAGGGAAAAAGAAGGTGACAGTCCACTAGTCAGCCGAATCTGATGTGTCATTCCTAAGGTCAATGGGTGACTGATACTGTTGTCAGACCAGGAATATGATCAGACAACTTGGCTGCTACCCCCACCTCGCGAAGGGTTTCTAAGGAACTCACAAATTGAGGCAGAATAGTTTTCAAAACATAGGCAGTCAGGAAGGCCTCCGGAGCCAGGATGCTCAAACCTAAGAAATGCAAATGCAACCCTAGGGCGTCTGACTCCTATCTCTAAGGAATGTAAATGTAACCTTTTGGAGTAAGGCGCCAGATACTGGGAGGATAGAATGGAGGACGCCGAGGCTGAGGACTCCTAGGCCCCTTTTCTCCAAGAAAGAATAATGACTTCGGTTTGTTTCAAAACTCCCTTAACTCAGTCACCCAGGCATGTCAACACAAAGACAAAAACAGAAGCCTTAGATGCAATCAAATGTAGAAAAACAGTAACTTGTAGTCGTAGTGTGGGCATTCCACTTTGGGGTGTCCCCTCTCCTTAGACTGCTTTCCTTCTTTCCAATAAACGTCTGCTTAACCTTTCCTGTGGAGTCCTCGCCCTCATTCTTCATGCATGTGAAACAAAGAACCGCAGATGGCCGGACATAAATTTTCCTTTATCAAAATGACCAACTTCATGGAGTTTTCTCTTTAGAGAGAAAATGGTTTTCCTATAAAGAACGCCCAAAGAATTCGTCTTTTGTCACTCGTGTTTATTTCTCAAGAGGCTCTTAGCCCTTGCTGGTCTGTCTATAGGGCAGTAGGACAATAGTGCAGAACACAATGACTCCCCCCACCCCCCCAAGGGAAGTCAGTCTTCAAAACAATGACATCCTGGATATTTTCCAGGGAGATTGCACAAGTCACACCTGTGGCACTAACAGACATTAATTTTCCTGTGGTGGTGGCCTGCCAACTTAACAAATAAACAAAGAGGGGAGCTGTTAAGCCTTTATACAAGTGCCCAGGCCATTTGCTTTTAAATGATGAGTCAAGAAATGCTAAATAATACCTTTTATCACAGGGAGATAGCTAAACCCTCAGACAATTGTCAAGATTACTTGGAGTATTTTTGGTACCTGAGGCTTGAGTTCTGGGAGTTATGCAAATTCTGCTTGAAGCTAAAGAGAGACTCTTATCTTCTGTCTGCAGCTGTGGTTATATTGATGCATCTTAGGCTTTGTTTCAGGCAAAGTCCCACACTATGGGTTAAATTGATGGCTTGGTCATTTCTTCAGATGTCTGAGGGGACTACATTCTCTTGTGCTTGCCAGATTTAATATTGATTCAGAGACTTACTGAACTCCTTGTTCCGAGCTATTGTTTCCATTAATGAACCTGATGTTATGTCCATGCATAATAAACACTACATCTCTGATAATGAACAGCACCATCATCTATGTCACCTGATCCCCCTCATTCATGAAAAGCAAGGTTGCTAGGACATGACTTCCTTAACCACAAAAGGGTGGATAACTCACTATAATTAAGACAGGAAGGTTCAGAGATCCAGTGATGGACATTAGCATTCATTCCCATCATTCCACGACGTATTATTGGCAATCAGCATGTACAAGGAAGGTTGCTACAGTGCTGTGGGAATATAAAGTGGGTTCCTAGAATTAAGGCTCTATTGTGACGGAAAATAATAGTGAGGGGAAGTAAGATATAAGAACTATAATTATTAGAAGAGTTAAGACTGTGAAACATGGAACATTTTAAGAGGGCCTCAAAATATAGGTAGAAAGAGGGATTAGATAATCCAAGTAGAGAGTATTATAAAAGCAAAAACAGTGGCAGTGGAATAGGACAGACAGAAAGTATGTGCACACACATGTTTGTGTGTGTGTATGTTAAGTTGTGCATTTGCTTGAAACATAAGTCCAAGCAAGGGAGTTCTTAGTGACAGAAAAAGCTAGAAGGATAAATCGGAACTAAATTATGGAGGGCCTTGACTGGCAGACTCTTCAGCAGACAACGGTAAAACCCCGAAACTTTGTTAGGAGGAAAGCAATAGTATTGATTTAATGAATTTGAAATGTATCTGGTCGTGATACATGTGGAGGGTAATTGCTGTCTCATGAAACACTGAGGCACAAAGATTACCTATGTGGTTATTGCAGGGAAAATTGTAGGGAAAACCTGAAATTTAATCCCACAGCAAGTAAAATATGGCTTGACTACGTACAGGCAATGTGTCACCATCGCCTCTTCCTGCTTAGCGCCCTCTGTGTAGATGGTTTCGGAAGACCTAAAGCAGAAATATAAGGCTTGGCAAGGTTATTATTTAGAATACAAAAGTACTCAATCACATGCCTAAAAAGTATGGTTTTATTCGATCAATTTGACTCCTGGGAACATTAATAATAGAATGCATATAAAAATTAAGCATTTTTACTATGCTATGTAAAAGATGGAGGTGGTATCTTCCAAATATTAAACAAACAAAGAAGCCATTGTTTTCAGAATTCAAAGCTAGCAGGTCATGAATAAAAATTTCCTAAGTACTGCTGTCCCACATTATTTGATGAGAGATTTTACTTAAACTCTAAAGCTCCTTGTTGAATCAAAAAAAGAAAGAAAGAAAGACAAAGAAAAGCAAAAAGAAAGGCAGGAAATGTGTCCCATTTTTGTGCAGCAAAGCAGCTACACAGTACTGAAAGAGAAAAAATGAATGACTTTAATATAAAAGTCTTGGGTTCTGGCAAGCTTGAGTTATTCATACTGTTTGGTTCCGAGGGTCATAGAATGAACCATATGTCAGTAGCAGCATGCTGAATGGCATTTTTTTCAAGCCTAAGCAAAAATCTCCAAAATAATTCCTTTGAAGTCTTCTTGTCCCTTTACCCTGGGCTCCTCAGCTGTCTTTTCTTTTCCTTTCCTTTTAACCAATTAGATAAATATGAAGTATATGATGAGTCTAGGCAACACAATGTATTGTCAGAATATAGTTCTGAGATGTGATAATGTAGAAGGCAACATGTTTTATGAAAATCAAGAGGAGGAAAATTTAAACATCATTTTAAATTTCTGGCATCTTTGTGTGTTTATTTAACAGCAGCCACTTTAAGAATCAAGTGTTGTCATTGTCTTTTGCTTTCCTGTTATGGTTTTTAGCTCAATAAATTCCTGCTTCCTGATTTTGTCATACTAGAAATTCTGCTACACTCACTCATCATGTCTATTTTCAGCAACTGTATCCTGTCTCGATCTCTAAGGACATATTATTAATATCAAATTCTTCAAACTGACTCAGGGTGTCTGGAGACTTCTCAGAGAGATTGGGCAACTCAGTGGGACATTTAACCATTCCAATAATTATATCATGGGAGAACAAACTAATTGTATCCTTATTTTCTGCCCGGAGGTTAGCATTACCATGTTACTGTGTCTACATTTTCTTCAAACAATGTTTACCTGGATTTACAATGTTGAATAGAGCCTTTCCCTCGAATTATTCAATCCCCAAGGGCTAATGTTCTTTTTAAATTAAAAAGAAATTAGATAT
>PVKE010050750.1:0-10853 GCA_004027555.1 Craseonycteris thonglongyai
CTGAGATAGTATTGCAAATTGATGTTTAAATGCTATATTTGGCCATTACAGAGTCTAAGTTAAGGTTTATACTAAAATTAAAACAGAAAATTAATTTCAGTGTTTTAAGAGCCAACAAAAGTTTCAGTAGCTTTCAGCCCAAATATCTCTTGATTCAAGCAAACTAAGTAGCAAAATTTTTAATGCAGTTGATAAATCAATTTATTACACATAAGCCAAAGTATCAGTTGCAAATACTGGTATTTTAGTTTTAATTTTGCCTTTGGTGAAAAATAGCACATGCTGGATGGTAAGCATATTCTGAAGCAGTATACTATTAGAATGAGCTCTATTAGATATATTTATGTTCTGTGTACAAGAAGAAAGGCAAGGACTTTTGGGGGAATTCTTAGGCCAAAGGTCAGAGCAACAGGAAAAGTCCAGTTATAAAATAAGCAAAACTTGCAATGGATATACAACAGGGAAAATGCATACAAAGCAATGCAAAGCAGTAACCAAAAATGTGTTGGCAAGATTTCTGGGAGTAGAGCGGTGAGACAAGAGAAGTTAAAGAAACTAAATTGCCAAGAAAGAAAAAGGTCAAAGCGACATATTGATAATGTGGGTTGAAGTGTCAGGGCCCATAAAGAGAGGGTGTTCCAAGAAGAAAATGACATTTTAAAAATAATACAACTCATCAAGAAGAGTCTATCCTTAGTGATTTTATAGCTGGGCAATGACCCCTCAGTTCTAAAGCACTGGCTCCTAACATGTGGTCCCAGACCAGCATCAGTGGGATCAACTTTGGAAACATGTTAAAAATGCAAAATATTGGTCTCACCCCATGTCTATGAATCAGAGGCTATGGGTTGAGGTCCAGAAATCTGCATTTTACATTCTCTTCAGGGATTCTGGTGCCAGCTCAAGTTTGGACCCTCCTATTCTACAGAGTGAGACTGACATCTCAGCTTTAGAAAGTCCCGCTCGGAATCAGAATGCCTCAGGTAAGCCCCCTCTGCTTCCCATGAATTCTTTCTGTAACCTGGTGGCGTAAGACTGGCTTTCTGTCTGGAGCCGGAGCAAACAAGCAGAAGAGCACTTCATATTCTATGGCATATCTTTAAAAACACAGGTCATAGATTAATTTTGGTTTCTCACTGTCTCAGAAATCTGCTCTCTTTTATGTTGATTATTCTAGTAGAGGGTAAGAAGGCTTTTTCTGCTATTTAAAAAAGATATTAGTTATTTCTGTGTTTTCTTAATTATATCAATTTGAGGCAAAGACCACGATGAACAAAATTTCCACATAGAAATGTTGGAAGATAGGTGTCTCTAGGTGGGAAAGCATTTTGGAAATTCAAGTACCCTGCTTATATGCCATAGAGACCACCATAGTATTGCTATTATTAAGTCATGTCATCATTAAAATAATCGCTAGTATTATCGAGCATCTGAGGAGGTTAAGTGTTAAGAAAAAACCTTATTTAGCTTATAGGTCTAGCTGGTGAGAGCTACTATAATTCTCACTTTATAGATGGTGAAACTAACTTAAAGAGGTTTAGTAACTTGTCTGAAATCATCCAGTTAATAAATATGAGGTCTGACAATTAAGTTCAAGAACTCATTCTAGAAAAAGTGCTGCATACCTTATTGCTGAGTATCACTTCAGTCCCCTTCAGAGTACCCCCTTTGGGAAGCTACACACCAACGTCAGCATCTAGTCTATCCTTCAAAGCAATTTTGGAACTCTTTTTCTGGAATGGCCATCAGAGCCATTGTTGTATTACCCTTGATGTCCTGAATGTCATCCAAATGTCTTCCTTTCAATATTTCCTTTATCTTCAAGTAAAGAAAAAGTCACTGGGGGCCAGATCAGGTGAGGAGGGAGGGTGTTCCAATACAGTAATTTGTTGACTGTCTAAAACTCTCACAGACAGTGCCTTGTGAGCTAGTGCATTGTTGTGATGCAAGAGCCATGAATTGTTGGCAAAAAGTTTAGGTTGTTTCATCTTTTTCACACAGGCTTTTCAGCGCTTCCAAATCGTCAGCTTGGTTGACTGTCCAGTTAGTACAAATTCATAATGAACAATCCCTCTGATATCAAAAAAGTTAGCAACATTGTTTTGACTCTTGATTTGAACTGACAGAACATTTTGGTCATGGAGAATTGGCTGACTTCCATTGTGCACTTGGACTTTGTTTCAGGGTCATATTGGCCCACCCATGTTTCATCACCAGTGACAACATGGCTGGAAACATTGTCTTGCCTCTCCCAAAGGTCTTGGCAAAATCAAGCTTTGGCATTCTCACGACAGCACACAAGAACACGCAACAACATATTAAGTGCCACTCAGTAAGACAACACCACATGTCAACATGAACACAGCTGTGAGACACTGATATACCAAGGTTATGAAACCTTATAGAGTCATTTGTACAGTGCTGCCAATGTAAGCGCACAGTGGAAAGTTTGTGAACTTAGTTATCTGGCCTTGTAAGTGGTAGAGAAGACCTAGATCACATTGGAAGGGCCACATCGGAAGATAAAAGAATTGTCTTGGACCACACATAGAAAAAAAAAAATTGCAAAAAAATCTCATAATGTTTTAAGAAAATTTACAAATTTGTGTTGGGCAGCATTCAAAACTGTCCTGGGCCGCATGCGACCTGTGAACCGTAGGTTGGACAAGCTATACCTAGGTAGTTCTGATGCAAACTCTTGTGCCATTAATCCCTACAGTCTCTACCTCCTTATGCCTTTGACTTGGCCCCAGATACTCCCCTAGAATCTTTCTTCATAGCTGCCAGCACCCATTCTATTCTGGGGTTTTGTTCAAACCCAACATCCACAAAAAAGTAAGACACCACTTAAATAACCTTTTCCCACACCTATTCCCCTTCTTACAAGAAAATAAATATGTATAGTATATTGTTTTAAGGATTTTATTGCCCTCAATGGAAAAAACAGGTATCTAAAACTAATAAACATAGGAAAGGTAACATTCGTTAAAAAATATATTACTAGGGTTTTATATTTTATCATCCCTGAATTCCTTACCATTTTGCAAAATGAGTCTGAGGGGATTTCTCTGGACTTTGAACATTTTGAGAGAAGACAGAGAGAGGGAGAGAAAACAGGACCCGAAAAATCAGTAGGCCTTTTCACAATGTGGGTTGTTCTAGTACTTGCCTCACCAGCCCCATCTTTACATCACCACCAAGCCTACCTTCCTCTCAACCTTCTCATCCACTTGGACCCCAATTCCTATCAATTGTGTCTTCTGTATCCAAATATCTCCTTTGGCTTCCACTGCTACTGCCTTGTGTATCACCTGACGAAGTTTTGGGATTATACACTAAAGGCAACAGAAATATGCAGAAGGCATTTAAGGCAAGGAAATGAGTCATAGAGCCATTATTCAGAGGGATATGCAGAAGATAGACTAGAGGGAGACCAGAGGCATGGAAATGAGTTAGGTAGGCATGAATTAAATAAAAAGCATGAGATCATTGAATATGGTGCCAGGCAAATGATGGAAGCCTACATATTGGGTTCTGTTCCTGGCAGTCCTTTGGGAAAAAGGTTTCTTTCTACCAAATCACAAATTCATTTAACATTCATTCAATAAATAATTACTGAGCACTTACCATGTGAGAGACATGATGCTGGGCAATACAACAGTGAAGAAAATAAAATGCAAAAATACCTCTAAGTGGTTAAGGCTTTGTGTTGCTAGCTGCCCTTACACCTTCACATGAATAAATTCTCTGAGAGACTATTTTACTAAAGGAATGAAGAAAAGAGAGTATTTGCATGTAGGTCATTGATTTGAGGATGAGGACATACCACCCAGAGAGAAATAATGAAGACAAACTTCCTCTATCTCAGTCTTAACTAGACTTTCCATCCGATAGATAGGATATAATTGGTCATTGGATACCATTAAATAGAGACATACAAGTATATTCAGATTTTGAGGTGTGTTGTTATCTAGCATAGAGTGAGCTCAAGAGTGAATAGGGTAGAGGTCAGCTAAACCTGAATTTGAAAAGAGAAGAGTAAAAGAGCCTTGGCTCTAAAGAAACGTGGATAGAAGCTCAGGTGAAAGCCATGTCACCTCCAGGAGGGTCATGAGTTCAGGATGCTCGGAGGTGGACAGGTATCTAGAGGGAAGCCAACGATTACAGTAGATGAAGAATTGTGGAAGAACAACAGCCATGGCTAGTGTCCTGTGGACACAGCACTTGGCTTGGATGCAATTAACCTAAATTTGTCTCCCCTGCTTTGACCTGCATGATTTTGAGCACACAAGGCAGTTCCTCTGAACCTATTTTCTCGTCTTTAAATGGACACAGAAATGTCTGTCCTAATTACACCACAGGATAGTGTGAAAGTCAAGATGAGAATGAGATGCTATTAAAATGTTCTACAGTAGAAAACTTACATTGGTTTTATCTTTCTGTCACTATACTGTAAAATAAACCACTTTACTACTTCCACACAAGGTAATTACTAATCTCATTTTTCTAATTAGAAAACTGAGGCTTAAAGATTTTCTGTTATTTTACCTAAGTTTATACAAGTAGTCGTGATGGCACTATCATTAATTCCCAGCCTGAGAGATGGTAGAGTCTACACTCTTACCCACTGAGCTATAATAATATAGGACAGAAAAAGAAGGTGGGGGTGGGAAAACTGTTTCATGCTCTCAGGGTACTTAACCTGTTTGCTCCAACCCTCAATCCCCATGATGGAGGATGGGGACAGTCAAATATCATATTGGGTTTGAAAGATCACAAACATAGCAGAGTACATCTATGATTCCATACATATGTGAAAGTTCAAGAACATTATAAAGTAATCTTTGGTGACAGAAGTCAGAGAATGGTTAGCTCTGGACTGGACAGAGCAGGAGGGAACTTTCTAGGGTAATAAAAATATTGATCTGGATAGTAATCACAAGGGTGTGTCTATATATGTATATATGAGGGCTGTCCAGAAAGTATCTGGCCATGTAATATGAAAAATTAGGCATTTATGGCAGGATTTTCTTTCAGACAGTCCTCATATGTGCAAAAAACTCACAAGATTTGTGCATTTTACTGTGTGTTAATTCTACCTCAGTTAAAAAAAGGTACCTGTGAACAAAATATATACTCATACACACACATATGTCTGTCTGTATTCTAATTTACATTACCCCATATATTAGTGATTCCTCACTTAGTTTCTATAGCTCAGTCCAAATTACCATTCCATTTAACAGACAGAATAAGTGAGGCAGAGAGAAATTTAAAGCACATGTCTGATTTTCTAGTACGCAATACTCTTCATAACTTTATTATTTTTTTTAATTGTTAAATTTATTGGGGTGACATTGGTTGGTAAAAATTATATAGGTTTCAGGTGTATAATTCTACATTATATCGTCTATGCATTATGTGCTCACCACCCAGAATCAGCTCTTTCCATATATTTGATGTCCCCTCCCTCCTCCGCCCCCCCCCCCACTCTCTCACCCACCTCCCCACTTACCCTCAGGTAACCACTAAACTATTGACTGTGTCCATGAGTTTTTGTTTCTTTGTTACTTTCTGTTTTATATTCCACCTATGAGTGAAGTCATGTTTCTTGATTTTTTTCAGTCTGACTTATTTTGCTTAATACAATGTGGTTTCAAGGCCTATCCATGCTAACACAAATGGCTGTATTTCATCTTTTCTTATCGCTGAGTAGTATTCCATTGTGTAAATGTGCCACAACATCTTTATTGTAACTTTATATTAATTACAGAGACGATGCAAGCTTTTGTGCATTTGGCTAGACCCATTTGTAAAAAGGCAAAATTAGGTTTATCAACTGTCTGGTCCCAAATCATTAGTTATATTTTTTTCACCAGCATGTGATTTTATATAGTACATGGAGGATGATTCTAAAGGGACAGGTGTTTTCAGTGAGTTGCTCTATTTACTAAATATATCAGTTTGCCTGTACTTTTCTGATCATGGCCTGTAATGCTGTGTCCCTCTATTCCTTGGTAAGATAATGGAAGATAATTCCCTGAGGATCCTGTTTGCTATGTCCACCCATTCATAAGGTCACTTAACTTAGTGCCCTCCTTAAGCACCACTGTAAAGTTTCATAATTCTGCTGGCCCCAGAATTTTCCCATTTCTCCCCCAATGTATTTTGTGTAATTTTTTTCTTGTTACAACTCATCCCCCTTCATCTGCCCATAAACTGCAGTCATGATATTTCATGATATTGCCAGCACCATGTAATTTGCAAGCAGCCGCGCATACCTCCAGGTCTGTTTAGAAAGAAAGAATAAATTGTTGCAGAGAAAAAGCTCAGTGAAACCAGTGGAATCGGGAAGTTGCACTAGAGACAGCTCAAAGAAAGAGGTTTTTATGGTGATGGCTTCTTATTCTTAGACAGGAAGCAGACACTTGGGGGAGGCAGGGAGCGGGTGGGGAATAAGGCAGGCAGCTATTTTGTGTTCCTAATTAAATTGTTTGCCACCAGTGGCAAAACAGACTCTGCCACTATTAAACACGCCACGTCAAGGTAACTGGCATTGGCATACTAAAAATACTCTGGTGAAGAGGTGAAGAGATTAAGAACTATTCGCAGAGAAAGAACTACAAACTTAAACAAATAAACATACAAACCAACAACAAAGACAAATGCGTACCTTGAAAGTACTTTTTGTGTATGAGAAATGAGATGAATAAAAGTCTAGAATTCATAGGAAGCAACATTTTAAACATGTTCCATTGTATTCAGGTGTCAGGGAGATTCTGAATAGCTGGGAATGCTTCAAGCCACGGAACAGGAATCTGCTTTCTCTCCCCATGCCTTGATACCCAGTTCCTATTAAATGTAAGGAGTTACAAACCATAAGAGGAAAAAAACAGAACAAAACAACAAAAAAAAACAACACAGACCTGTCTCCTCTATTCCATTAGAATTGTGAATTTAATTTTCTATTCTCACTGTGTGGGGTTCCGTTGAAAATAGCTGCATTCTCTGTAAATGTGCTGGAAAAATACCTTCATTAACTGCATGTTCCTGATTTTCATTTTCTGTGTTGGAATAGTGCAAGACTAGTGTTATTGTATAATATTTGTTAAACTGATAATTCTCATAGGAAGTATTGCAAATCTATCACAGCATTGAGAGAAAGTGTTTTCCTGGGGAAAATGTGGTTCTCTAAGCAGTGCCTTCCTTGTCATATCATAACTGAGAAATAATGAACAAATAATCCTGAGGTTTAATGGTATTCAGAGATTTCCATTTTAAGACACATTCAGATGCTTTAAGAGTTAAATCATCCCCTTCTCCCCCTCACCCCCACACACCTAAAATTATAGAATCAGTGTGGGAAAAATTAGATTTACTTTTTGTAAGTTTAGTTCATATTTAAATCCTGCAAGACTTACTTCCTAATGTTGCTAATTAATTTCAGTTTTCAGATTAATGGGAAGCTGCCCCCCTCCAAAAAGAAAAAAAAGTCAAGTAAACAAAAAGCCTCCCATGTGTTAACATAGGAACCCCCTGATTCTTGAAGCTGAAACTCATGACAGCATCTCACACATTTCAAATCTGGTATCATTATCTGTCGTTAGTATAAGAGATGAGTAAGATAGGGCTGAGAAACGTGATCTCTGCTGGCAGAGAAGAGAACGGAATCAGCTCCTCTTATGAACACATGAAAAACTTTAGAAACCTTGATGTGAGTGAAGGTTAGTAAATTTTAAGAGATCTCTCTTTAAAATGGTTTGACTGTATTACTCTGTGATAAGCCATCTTGGGATGCTCAGTGGGCTGGTTATTGTTTTTTTGCTTTTTTTTTTTTTCCTTGCTGAGTAAATGACATCACACAGGTAGCATATCACAATAGCAGATATAAGGAGCCAAGTCCACAGGGTCCCTCAGAGAGCCATCTTCGGGAAAGTGGGGTGCTAAAGAACATGAGCTTGAAAACCTTCTCTGGTTAGACGGCTTTCATTCTTCAACTGTTTGTTATTCGTTTGTGTATTTGTTTTTAAAGAAAGATGCTGTCTTTGAGATTCTGGGAGTTAATATAGGGCTGTTTTCCTCTTTGCGTGAAAAATGTGATTGTACATATCTCACTTCTTTCTACGTTCATGAAATGCTGATAGTAAGAAAATATATCCCGATCCAAAAAAATTCTAAATACCAATGTTATTTTGTTAGCACTTTCACACATAAAATGATATCTTTATAAAACTATATGCTGATAATTCTATGTATGGCTTAATAATTGTCCCAGTATATGTGCCACTGAAAGACCTAGGACTTTAAAAAATACAGTATATTCCTGCTTTCCTAAGAAAATTAGGGAGTGTGTTTAATTAATGCCGAAATGCAATAGAATTCCTATGGAAGTACTTATGACATCCACATGAATACCAAATGAGTTCATTATGATCTGTGTTATTACCATGAATACCAAATGAATTAATAATGCTGGAACACTCAAAATGAAGTGTTACCAAATGCTGTGGCATAACAAATATGGTTAAATATTATGTGATTAAAGTTATTATAAGCTGAGTCTCAATCAAAAGAAAGCAAAATTCCATCTCCATTGCAGGGAGTTAAGAATGGAATCTAACTGGTGTTTCTAAGCGTTGTGATTCTTAACTTTGACTGGTGTCTTAAAGCTTTCTCCAAACACTGTAATAACTTAAATTACCTTGGTTTGAAGTGGCAGAGGGGCTGGGTGGAGGTGGAGGGGGTGATGGAGTGGGAGAGGGAGGTAGGTTGATGGGAGAAGCAACTAATAAAGCTCAAGAATTCAGCAAAGTTGGATATCTATATATATATCCAACAATGTATATATGATTTTCCAGTTTGCATATTAAGAAATGGAATTTTTAGTTTAATTATTCTCCTCTAATGACAAGCTTATTAAAATAATTATGTAATATGTGTTACAGGATAGTGAAAAAATAAACGAGGACAGTTTCTTTCATTTCATAGCTGAAAGTCCTACATTTATGTGTCAGTCATTCCTTAGCAATTTCTAAAATGTGTTATTTTTAATAATCTAGCCCAACTGTATTTGTGTAAATTACTGCCACACATTCTGTAGTCAGAAAGCTGGATGCTACCTCTGCATTGTATTATTTATGCACTTAGATGGAATACATCATAACAATTCATATCTATTATAGATTTAGTAAAACAAGAAGGCATAAGTGGATTTAATCAGACATGTAATTATTTTTATGCCTCCAACTCAAAAATATGCATGAATGAATTTATGGTTATTTGGCAATCAGGGGAAATGGTCTTTATAAATGTTGAAACAGCTGCTGGCAAATATATTTGCAAAAGGAGGAAAATGGCACTTATCTTCTAGTTGGGAAGAATCCTTAGCCGTATGCAGGATCCTAGCTGTTAAATACGTGCTTCAACATCCTCACTATTATATGAACACACAGTTAACACAAGAAAACCCTGAGTTTCTTTCCTTCTGTGATAATGAAGCACCTTCTCTCGTAAGAGGATTTTTAGAACATATCTGTATCCTAAAAAGCTCCCTTTTTGAAGCCTAAGCAATTTACCTGCTATTCGACTTTTACATTCCCATTTATTCTATTATTTGTGGTATCAATCCAGTTCTTGAGATAGAATACTCTCGTGGAAAATAATGGGCCATGATAATGCACACACTTCTCTCAAACACGTTGATTCTGGTGTCTATTAGGATTCCTCACTGTTGTTTTTACAATGGCTTTGAGACATTTGTAGAACTTTCTGCCACAGAGAGTAAAATGCAATCCTGATACTATCTGGCTGTGATTACTTCATTGTGCTGAAGCATCTAGTAAATGACACATCAGTAAATGTAGATCTTGGACAAATACCCCGAGAAAATCTAATTTTCTTGAAGTACATCTTTTTTCGTTCTTTCAAGTTTTACATTTAAATTCAGTGCCTTTGACTGGTGAAAAATTAATAACATCAGCACCAGAAAATTTCTCTATAACCTGTGGCAGAGAAGAAAGCTAGAACCTCCGTAACGTGTTCATTATGACCCAGATCGATTACCATATGAGGAATCAGTTCCTTTTTCTTGGGTCAAATGTAAAACGGCTCTAACCTGAAGCAGACATACTAAGGACATTCCCGCAGACAGTGCTAGGGCAGGCGGCATAAATAAAGCTGTCACTCTCCCTACAAGGTGAGCTTGTATTTGAGCATGCATCTGGGTTTTATACATATGATGATTCCCAATACTGTTTGGGTGATACTCAAGTAATAACATACCCCTGACTTAGAAGTCGCTTGCATCTGACTTTTGTAAATCACGGGGTTCCCTTTCATTCAGGTATGTTGTTTCAATGATCAGTAGCGTTTCCAATAAATTATACACTGACCAGTTGGAAGAGTTTCTGCCTGTTATTGGAGCAAGCTGTGCAGACCTCCTCTTTCAGATGCTACACTCCCAGCCCTCAGCCGCTCGCTTAGCTGAGCTCCTTGGCAAACGGCAGAGTGCCCTCTGTTGATGGAAAAAGGAATGCCCAGCCCAGGATACATGCAGAAGCTTTTCTGAAGTCGCAAAGCTGCAATCGGCAGGCACACATGTGTGATATAAAAACTACATTTGAAACTATAAAAACAGTGACTTAATAGACATTGATAGAGTGCAGACAGGTGTGAGTTCAGAAGCAACTGTAGGATTACATATTCACACACACACACATGCACGCATGCTAGTTATTCTGTTTCTGCATACCTGGAAACGCTAGACTAGCCTTTTTTTTTTTTTTAACTCTGTAGATATGGATTCACCTACACACCCGTGTATTTCCATTCAAATATTTCGAGGACCTGAATTG
>PVKE010050751.1:0-10854 GCA_004027555.1 Craseonycteris thonglongyai
AAATAAAAACCACAATGAGATACCATCTTACACCTGTTAGAATGGCTATAATCAACAACACAAGGGATAACAAGTGCTGGAGAGGCTGTGGACAAAAAGGAACCCTCATACACTGCTGGTGGGAATGTAAACTGGTACAACCACTATGGAAGGCTGTATGGAGATTCCTCAAAAAATTACAAATGGAATTACCATATGACCCAGCCATCCCTCTACTGGGCATCTACCCCAAAAACCTGAAAACCTTAATCTACAAAGATGTATGTACCCCAATGTTCATCGCAGCACTGTTCACAGTGGCCAGAACATGGAAACAACCAAAATGCCCTTCGATAGATGACTGGATAAAGAACTTGTGGTACATTTACACAATGGAATACTACTCAGCAATAAGAAATGATGAAATAAACTCATTTGTGACAACATGGATGGACCTTGAAACCATCTTATTAAGCAAACGAAGTCAGACTGAAAGAATCAGGAAACATAGGCCCTCACTTATAGGTGGAATATAAAACTGAAGGTAACAAAGACAGAGACCTATGGACACACTCAATAGCTTGGTGATTGCCTGAGGGAAAGGGAGGAGGGGAGGGAGAGTGGGGAGGGAAGGTGGGAGTGAGCACCAGACTTATGGACACATTCAATAGTTTGGTGGTTACCTGGGGAAAGGGGAAGAGGGAGGAGGGAGAGTTGTGGAGGGGAAGTAGGAGTGGACATCAGATATATGCTGATGAAAGGGGAGCCGAATCTGGGTGGTGAGCGCATAATGTGATGCACAGGTGATGTGATGTGGACTTGTACATCTGGAAACTATCTAATTGTTACCAATCAATGTCACCCCAATAAATTCAACAATAAAATTAAAAAAAAAAAGAAAGTTTCTATAAACAGAGGCTGAATTTTCTAAGAAATGTTAAAAGAAGATTAGGAAGTACAATATTTGTTCATAATAGTGACTGGTGCTTATATATGACAGGTAAGTAACATATCATGCGATATATAAAAGTTATGTTGTTAAATTTCACAACAATCCTGTGATTAATATATTGTTGCCTAATTTTACAGATGAGAAACCTGAGACTCAGAGAGATTAAGTAACATCTTTTAAGTTACATGGGCATTTTAAATGTCTGTACTAAATATAAATTCAGGTCAGCTTGATTTTGAAATCTGTGCCCTTGTCAACTTTGTTTTATGAAGAGGTCTGTGATAAAATGATAATATTTTAATTAAGAGGGATAGGTAGCCATTTGAGAACCTTCAATGCAAGACTGAAATGAAATACACTGCTCTTTTACAAATTTTATGTGATTTTATAGCAGAAATGATTTAATACCTGTAATGATTTGCTAAAGATTATGATGATAGCAAAAAACTGCCCTTGTTTAGTTTTTCTATGATTCTTTAAAAAATAGTTAATTTTATTACCTCTTAAAAATAAACTAAAACACCCCTTAAGTATCTCTCAAGCAGAAGTCTATAATCATAAGACCAGACTCAAAATACAGGGGGAAAAACAAAACTGTTAGTTTGCTAGTGCTCAATCCAGACAGCGTTGCAGTAGTTACTACTTAATTTATACTTAATTTTTTGTTTTTATTTTTAATTTAGTGTTTATTTAGGTGACAACTACAATATAAATTGTCACTCAGATCATGGCTAACTTTGCAATACTTAAAATTCTAGAGAACTGACTCTAAATTTGAATTTCAACCCATACCATAGATTGACATTTCGAAAGCTTGTGTATGTGGCCTAATGACTTCAATTTATTTTACATTATATCAAATGATGCATTGAGTGAAATTAATGCATTAACTGTCACAATGTTTAGTACCAAAAAGTGTTTTTTAACTTTGCAATATAATTTTTAAATTTCAATTTTTAGCGTTTTAGTATTCCCTGCTTATAATACAAAATAATGAGATTTCTTGATTAAAATAATTTGAAAAGATGTTCAAACAATTAGAGTAAAACACAAAATTCTTACTGAGTTGAAAGATCATCCAGGATATGACCCTGGATTGCCTCTCAAGAGGATGCTCTTAATGTCTCTAATCCAGTTATATACGTTTTAATTACATTATATGAACTTTCTAAAGACTTTCTTGCTCCAAAACCTCTGTACACATAATTTCTCTGATTAGAATTATATACATATTGAATGCCTGATATAAGTTAGATGTTGTGAATAGAATTGAAATGAAGGAGAGAACACAATTGTCCCAAATCTTTTATCTTCAGGCTTGGTAAATTACTGTATTTCATTCATACTGGCAAGCTCTGTAATAATGAATTGTTTGGCTAATTTTATTTTCATGAAAAATTTTTTATTATTTTTCACAGAGAGAGAGAGAGAGAGAGAGAGAGAGAGAGAGAGAGAGAGAGAGAGAGAGAGAGAGAGAGAGAGGAGCCCAGAGCAGTCTTCATAGTTGTACATCATTAGTTTTTCATGTAGTTTTGTTCCAATGATGGGTGCGGGGCTGCACAGGCAGGAACTAGGCCAGGGGCCTCTCACATGACAGGCATGCCCCTTCGAGCTGGGGGTTCCCCACATGGAAAGCTCACCATGGCAAGAACAGAATTGGAAGCACACCCTAGTTCCAAAGATGGGTCCTCACGGGCCTCGGTCCAGATACAATCCTTGGACCCCGGGGGCTGCAAGATGAGTGCTCAACCCACTGAGTTATCCTGACTTCCCAATTTTTATGGAAATTTTGATGGAATGACCCCAACAGTTTTGCTTACTGAAGAACTCATTCATAAGAATTTTATTTAGTGTAAATTGTTTACAAAACTTATTTGCATAATTTATTATATATTATTACTAGTCCTTCAAAACAAAGGACATCTCATTGCGAAGAAGTGCATTAGTCTATTTTACAATTACTGAGGTCTGGAGAAAATATAAAGTTTCAAACACCCCTCCCCACTTCTATTTTCTTTCAGCAATATCTTCATACATGTGCAGTTTGGATTTCCAAACACTCATTCTATGAACTTCCATTTTCTGAAGTTCCTTTCACTATTGTACTTAATTATAAAGGTAGTTACCTTTATAATTAGCTTTAAAATTCACCCTTGGAAACTATTTTTATGATTGTACTTACAAATTACTGTTAACAACTATTGTTACCATATTGTTCATAGTGCTACAGAAGAGTCATTATTTTTTAAGACCTTTTATATTAAAACTACTTACATATCATCTCTGTGAAACTCTTGTGATAATTAGTTCTGTAAACTCGTTGAGATTTCTATCTGTCCTAAAAGTGTCTCCTTCATGTTTCTGAAGTTAGTATATATGGATTTTGATGAAAATTAGTGGAAGCAAATTACATTGCTATTTCAATATCCTGAGATTTGATGAACAAGTTTGGGTTCACATTTACCTAATTGATCTATTTCATGAAGCTATAAATTCCACATTAATTCTATTTATTATTATAATTATAAATTTGTTTATAATTATTTACCTAAAGGAGTTAATAGTTCTAGTCTATGTACATTTAAATTCTGCTAAATAACTTTGCTCATGTATAACTTTTCAAATGTCTTAACTGCATGCTAATTCAGTCCTAAGTACAGATGAATTATTTATCCCGTTTATTTATTCAACAAATATTAATTTTATATTGACTATGTTCTTGGCACTTGAGATCCAAATTTATAGCGAATGTATCTAAAGAGTTTGTGTCTAACTAGAAAAGTAAAGAAACAAATGAAGCTTTAAAATGCCACAATACATAAAAATATGACAAAATAAAACTTTGCCCAGGAATATTAGAAAAGGGTTTCAGTATCAGGGAAAAATTGAGCTGAATCTTGAAGCATGACCAAGTTTTAACCATGTAAAGATATGAGAAATGGTTTCAGGCAGAAGAAAGAACTTGTTCAAAGATGTGCCCACATGGTCTACCCAACATAAAATATATGTTATAATTGGAGCAGAGAATGTGTGGAATTGATTAGTTAATGGGAAGCTGAATAGAAAGGCTGGGGAAAATACTGATCTGTCAAAGCTACTGTGAGAAATTTGAACTTAGTACATTCCATTACAAAATTGCACAAATATATACTTTAATTTTAGGGTTTATGGGAAAGCCGGGATGGCTCAGCGGGTTAAGTGCTCGCTTTGAAGCCCTGAGGACCGAGGATAGAATCCTGGCTCTGGCTCAGGCAGACCCACATGCTGAACTGGGGTGTGCTTCCTGAATTCGGTGAGGCCCGCAGTTCAGTTGAAAAAAAAAATAAATAAATAATTTTAGGGTTTCATTTTTTTTTTCCTGTAAACCCAGGAGCCATTACTCAGGAACACTGACAATTTTATGTCTCCAAAAAACAATAAATAACTATTTTCATTGCAATTTTGTGCTATTTTATTTTTTACATTGAGAAATGCCTAAGTTAATTCCCATACTTTACTCTGATTTACATTCCTTCATAACTCCTTAGGGATCTTGTTCCCCTAATTATTACTTGCTCTTATATGTCTACCTTATCCCAACTACTAGATCATTTGCATTTCATTAAATTCACTTAATAAGGTAAGCAAACAAACAAACAAATAAATGTTAGAGAACAGTCACTCATGACAAGACGTCTGGGTAAAAAATTCAGATGGACTTATTGAAATGTGTGCAAGTGAAAATACCTTTTCTCTGCTTGTTGGCATAATGAGGACACCCACACTTTCTAAACAAACTTCAAAAGGCAAGAATTACACAATACAAATAACAAAAAATAAACTATAGAAAATTTAACAAACATTAATGTCAAGTTAAAGTAATTGATAAAAACTTACCTACGGTATGCCAGAATAGTTTAGGGGGTTGAAAGCTTGCCTTGCAATTATGAGGTCCAGGGATAGAATCCCAGCCATGGTCAGTGCAAACCAATATGCTGAATTGTGGTACAACTGTTAACCACTGGAATGTCATAGCGGCGAAGGTTTTAATCTCTAAAGAGGGAGGGCCCCGGTTTGGCTCCTGCCCTGTGTGGCACCATATCCACCTGTGTGGAATGAAACTATGCCACAACAAATAATGTTCAACAGTGGAGACTGCTCTGGGCCTTCCCCACTTCTATCTCTCTCTCTGTCACTTTCAGACAATAAAATAAATCTTAAAATAAAACTTAGGTGACTTAGGCCAAAAAATCTGATTTATCATTTTTAGAACATATGAAAAATTTCATCATTGCATATCATGCTATAATGTGGTGCATAGTACTACTCTTGGAGTAAAGTTTAGAGTTGCCAATTATTAAGTTAAAAAAAAAGGTACAGTATTCAACTTTCTGTTTGATTTGGATCTGTTTCAAAATTAAGAGAAGAAGGAGAGGTATTAATAAGTTAACTACTGTAAAGATTAAGTAGGATATTAATGAATTCGAAAATAACAATAAATAAAAGGTAAAATTACTTTGAAGTGCAAATTCTTTAAGAAAATGTAGGGGAGAAAAAGTTTTCCACGACCCACTTTGAGTCCCTGGTTGGTATAAGAATTAAACTGACAAAAATGGATTAAAAGGGAAAGAGCATAGGCATTTTACTAAATGTTTCATGTGCATGGTACTTTAACAAGAGCATGAAGACTCAAAGTAGGGACCAGAGCAGGAAGATTTTATACCTTTTAGACAATGACACAATATATTTGTTAAATAGTTGAGAAGACAAAGGGGTTCAGTCAAACAACGAATGGTGTAGAACTAGGAAGATAAGGGTTAGTTTAACAGGGTTGGTTTGTAGATTTCTCATTTCATAATTTCCCATTTCTGGTGGTAAAAATGTCTTTCTTCCTCCGGGTACAGGGAATGAATATGCCTTTCACATGGGATTTTTGTTACTCGTTTCATGGAAGAAGGGTGAGTGGGTGAATGTCAGAGATACTTCTTTGCTTTTGCTGTTTCCTCAAACTCCTTCAACTTGAGATAGTCAATATACCAAAGGGCCATATTTTGGGATAGCACATCCTGAACACCATTACATACAACTAGTCAAAATACATGAAAAAGTTCATATGTGTATAATATGAATATGTGTATACATATGTGTATAATATGAATAAACAAGCCAGTAAAATAACACTCAAATACACAAATAAAATTTTATTTAGAATATGAAAGAACACAATGTCAAAATATATAATAAAAGATACTGTTAAGTGCAAATATGTGCTTATATATACAAAATAAAATGTATTTATATGCTTCAGGGATAAGATATTATACCATTAAACCCAATGAAGCAGTATAATTTAAATAAAACAATACCTATAAAATAAATTTCCACATTCTTCAAAAAACTATATCCCAAAGCACCAGTGGTCCCAAATGGTTTCTAAGGATGCTATTTGGGTAAGGTCTCTTTGTGACTTTTTTCTGATAAAAATGCAAAGCTAGTTTTGAGCTCAGATGTGAAGAAATTTTTCAGAGCAGATGGTTTTTATCCATTAGAAAAAAAGGACCAAAGTCTAAGATTGAAACTATGATTAATATTCAATAAGTTTTAATTAAAAAAAATAGTCAAAAAGGCCTGGCCAGAAGAACATTTTGATATTGACTTTCTCTTATTAAGATTAAGAATTTGGGGGAAGCCGGGATGGCTCAGTGGGTTGAGTACTCACTTTGCAGCCCAAGTGACCAAGGATCAAATCCCGGCTCTGGCCCATGTGGACCCACATGCTGAACTGGGGTGTGCTCCCAGTTTAGTTCTTGTCAGGGCCTATGTGGCAGTCTCCTGGCCCAGTTCCTGCCCTGCACAGCCCTGCACCCACCTGTGGAGTGAAACTAGATGGAAAACTAATGCTGTCAACTATGGAGACTGCTCTGGGCCCTCCCCATTCTCTCTGTCTCTCTCTGTCTCTCCCTCTCTCTGTCAAAAACAATAAAAATAAATTAAAAAAAAAGATTAAGAATTTGAGTTAATAGTGGTTAAATACCTTAATATCTTTCTTAATTTTCAGAAAAAATACAAGCAAGTAGAAGATTAATAAATTTTATCACCTGCATATTTAAAATTTTAAAATTACAACAGTTTAAGATTCTTGATACGACTATAGCGTATTTAGCTTTGACTGAGAGAAGAAATTTAAATTGAGGAAAAAAGGAGAAACATTGTTGTTCTATTAAAAACAGGTAAAAAGTAAACCTTATAATGATTTCCTTATAACGAGACTCATGATTATAATTATGAATGTACACATATATAGTCTTGTGTTAAAATAGTATTAATTTTTTCTTCACAAATTTTAAATATATTGTACAGTATTGTTATCCACATACACATAGTTGCATAACAAATCTCTAAAACCATTTTATCTTTCATTACTGAAATTCTATAATTTTTGAATAGTAACTACTTTTTACCCTTCTACCCAACTCTGAAGCCACCATTTAATTTTTTGTTTTTATGAGCTTCATTAATTTACATACCTTATATTAAATGAAATCATATAGAATTGGTCATCTTGTGATTGGCTTATTTCAGTGACCATAATGATCTCAAGTTTTGTCCATGTTCTAGCATTTGCCACGATTTCCTTCAAGTATAATCTTTAATTATATGTTTATAGCACATTTTCTTTATTCATTTGTAAATGGGCATTCAGGTCACTTCTTCCTCTTGACTATTATGAATAATGTTACAATGAACATAAGTGTGCAAGTATGTCTTTGAAAAGAATCTTTTTTTCAAGTCTTATATGCCCAGAGAGGAATTGCTGGATCGTATGTTAGTCCTATTTTTTATTCTTTGAAAAACTTCTATACTGTTTTTCATAATGTCTGTATCAACAATGTGTAAGGGTTCCAGTTTATTCTTATTCTTGTCATGTTTGTTATTATTAATAATAATAATTATTAATTTCTTTATAGTGGTGACTATAATTGATATCAGGTGCTTTCTCATAGTGGTATCAATTTGCAACTCTGTGATAATTAGTAATGTTGAGCATCTTTACTATATGCATGTTGGACATTTATATTCATATTTATTTCTTTTTTTGTTTGGTTAAATTTATTGAGGTGACATTAATTGATGTCAATTACATTGTTTCCAGGTGTACAATTCTACATTACATTGTCTGTACATTGCATTATGTGCTCACCACCCAAAATCAGCTCACTTTCCATCACCATATGTTTGATTTCCCTCCCTACTCCCCCCCACCCACTCACCCATCTCTCCCACCCACCTCTGCCCTTACCCTCAAGTAACCACTAAACTATTGACTGTGTCCATGAGTCTTTGTTTCTTTGTTCCTTCAATTTTATATTCTACCTATAAGTGACCTTATACCTGTTAGAATGGCTATAATCAACAGGACAAGGAATAACAAGTGCTGGAGAGGCTGTGGACATAAAGGAACCCTCATACACTGCTAGCGGGAATGTAATTTGGTACAACCACTGTGGATAGCAGGTTGGAGATTCCTCAAAAAACTAGAAATGAAATTGCCATATGACCCAGCAATCCCTCTCCTGGGTATCTACTCAAAAAACCTGAAAACCTTAATCTGCAAAGATATATATTCATATTTCTTTTTTGAGAAATATCTATTCATTTTTTAATTTGGTTATTCAGTATTTTTTGAGTTGTAAACACACACACACACACACATACACACACTGTATATTAATCCTTTATTAAATATACTATTTGCAAGTATTTTGTCTCTCTTTATAGGTTGCTTTTTACTCTACATATTTGTTTTCCTTGCCACACAGAAGTTTTTTAAGTTTGATGTAGATTAATTTGTCTATTTTTGTTCTTGTTGCCTGTGCTTTTTGTCATGTTCAGGAAATTATTGCTCATTCCAATATTATGATGATTTTTTCTTATGTATTGTTCTAGGAGTTTTATAGTATTGTCAAATAATTAGTCCTTTAATGCATTTTGATTTTTTTTATAAGTAGGGTAAAGTACAGATTCATCTTCATTCTTGTCATTCTTTTACATGAGCATAGCCTATTTTCCCAGCACCATTTATTGAAGAGTCTATCTATTCCTCTTTACGTGGTTGTGGTTCCCTTGTGAAGGCCACTTAACTATACACATGAAAGTTTCTTCTAGGCTCTTTATTCTGTCCCCTTGGTCTCTATATCTGTCATTATGCTACTACCATACTCTTTTGTTTACTTCAGTTTCATAATATGTTTTGAAATTAGGAAGTGACAGTCCCCCTCTTTGTGTTTATTTTAGCTTCTTGAATTTAAATGCCCATCTTGTTTCTCAGATTTGGAATGTTTTGGGCCATTATTTTTTCAAATCAGCACTCTGATACTTTCTGTCTGTCTTTTTCTTCTGGGACATGTATAATACACAGATTGGTCCACTTTATGGTACTGCATAGGTTTCCTAGAATTTTTTTAATTTTCTTCATTTTATTTTTTTTGTACTTCACTGACTCAGCAATTTCAAATGACCTGTGTGAGTTCTAATTCTTTCTTCTTCTTGATTATATCTGCTGTTGAGCCCTTCTAATAAAGTTTTCAATTCAATTATTGTATTCTTTCGCTCCAGAATTTCAGTTTTTGTTTGTTTGTTTGTTTGTTTGTATCTCTTTGTGGATATTCTCATTTGTTTGTGTTTTCTTGATTTTGCTTAGTTGTCTTCCTGATTCTCTTGTTAACCTTGAGTTTCTTTAAGAAAATCATTTTGTATTTTTTGTCAAGGAATATATAGATCTCTGTTCTGAGGGGTTGATTTTTAGAGATTTATGTTATTCCTTTGATTTTGCTATCTGTCCTTTTTATTTTATATGTCTTTCAATTTTTTTCTGAGCTATATGCATTTGGAATTATAGCCACTATATCCATCCAGTCTTTATGGCCTGCCTTTGTACAGAGCAATAATTTTTACCCATCTGCCTAGTTAAAGATTCTGGGGAACTCTGAAACAACTTTTGGGGGATGAGAATTCTCTGCTCTGTGTGTATAATTTTACAACTAGAGAGATTAAACAGCTCCCTTTTAAGGTGTCATGATCTCTTGCTCTCCCTGCTGTCTCTGTGGCACAAAAGGTGCTGCAGTGCTGCAGTAGCAAGCCCTCCTGCCCTCTTTTTTTCTGAGTGGCCCAGGTATCCCAAGCATATCAGCTCCCTGTTAAATACCATGAGTCAGGCAAGGCAAAAATCAGTCTTTTGGACAGCGCTCTAAAAAGCCAGAATCCAGATTTATGTGCTACTGTCCTTCCTCCGTCCCCCAAAAGAAAACAGTCCCTCAGGTACCTCTCTAAAAACCCAGTACATTACACACATGTTCCCACTCTTCTTTTTTCCTAAAGGAGAAGCCATGAGCAGGACATCTGTCTTTATGACACTGAGTTGCATCAGTCAGCTTGAGGGTGGAGTTATCAAGAGTAAAGTGAAATGACTGGCTTGTTTCAATGTATCTGTTCTTGGCTTTGCACACCTATATACTTCCTTAGCAACATTTATACTATTATACATAAATGATTTAATATTTGATTTGAGGAGATAAATATCTATACAAATGAAAAGAACAGAAGTGAATTAATCCTAAATATAAATATTTCTAGTCCATAAACTTGGTTCTGCAAAGATATCACAGGTGAACTTCACCTTAGCGAAGCAAAGGTAATTATCAGTGGAGTTTATTCCTCCTAAGGGTTCTGCACATTTGTTTCTATTCATATCTCTAAAAAATGACAGTGTAAAAAAAAACAAAAGATACAGATTTTGGTTTTGTTCTTAAGAAATTATAATAAAATTTTGTAAGATTATTTAGTATTCTTTAAAAACTCAAAGAGATTTGAAAATCCATGTTAAGCATTAAAATTGCCATTTTAGATTTGTGAGCATGGTCATTCAGCTGAACTTTCAAAGTTTT
>PVKE010050752.1:0-10853 GCA_004027555.1 Craseonycteris thonglongyai
ATTATCAGCCATACTGTGCATTTTTATAACAACTTTTTCATATTTACGAACAAATAGTACAACTTATACATTGCAGTTGATAAAAAAATTAAATTGCATTTTAAGTTAGTAAAAATCTATCTTGAAAAAGTGTCGGAAAATCGAATTTTTTAGGTACCACATGTACGGAATGCTGCTATCAAAAGTTGGGTCTGGAAATGTATTTTCTTCATGAGCCTATATCTCAAAAACTTAATAAGTGATTTAAAAAATAAAAAATAGTTTTGAACATGTATTTTACTTATCTACCCATACCTCGCTGGAATGCACCTTATACTGAAACACAGTATATAAACATAGTATGCATTTCACACCCCTTCTTCCCCCTTAGACTACGCCTAGAGTAGTCTAGACAACAAGTAGATCGCGACACACTTTTAAGATAAAAAGTAGATCTTATATACAGAAAAGTTGGCCACCCCTGGTATAGAGGTTAGGTCAGACATCGGATAGGGCTGTTGCTAGGTATACAATTAGGTAATCTTTAAAAGCTGAAAGATATGTTTTCCAAACTGAAAAACAGGTATGTGATGTCAAGTCTACATCATCAAAATGACCTCTTCAAAATGTCGTACAGCTTTCTTGGAGGTATTCCATTTTCAATCAATAAATGCTTTTTCTGTTAAAGCTTCAGTATGTACTACGGTAATCTTCCCAGTTCACAGATGAGAAAACTAAGGTTCAGAGATGAAGTAAAAAGTCCAAAGTCATACAGTTCAAGGTAGAAGAGCCAGCATTGGAACCTAGCACCACCCCAATGACTCTCTGCCTCTGCCCCAGGGTTGTGGGGAATGGACTAGGGCACCTTGAAAGATGCACCACTTCACCTAAATGAGAAGACAAACTGAGGCTCTACACAGTAGCACATACAACTTCACTGTGATTTCTTGAAATAAAAAATTTTAAAGGTTTAAACAAGTCTGATTTTATTGTAAAGAGGCTTTACTTTTAAAGATTTTCAAGATTTTTATGTATTAGATAATAAGGTATCTTGTGGATAAAAGTAAATTGTCTGGTAAGATATTTATCAATACAATTACTATCAGGAAACAAAATGAGAAGTAAAATTGCTCAGAATATCTAACAATGTAAACAAACAACAGGCCCACTGTCTGGGTTAACCCATGAATGTCGGTATTCCCAGAGGCCTCTCCTCACCTCTGCAACCACTGCCCCTCAGACTCCACACCCTCATTCCACACAACTTCATTTAGAAATGTCTCAACACTTCAATCATATTTCTCAACCCAAAAGGACACTGCCCTACACCCAAGACCCCAGTTCTCCTCACCTCAATGAGCACATCACTCCCCGACTCCAAACTCTCTGCCCCCCCAATCTGAATTTTCACTTCTACCTGTTGTGTATTTAAACTATAAACTTTTCTTCTGCTGCTCAAAAGCCTACTTACAGAATAAAGTCCAAATTGCTTCACTGGACACAACTCTACCATCTTCACAGCTTAATCTGCCATCATACTTCCCCTACTCTGAGACACACCCTCTGTTCAACCACCTTCAACTCAACCACTGCCCAAATATGCAATCTGGATCACATCTCCAAAACTTTGGGCTTGCTATTTCCTCTTCTTAGAATGCCTTCCTCACTTTTGGGCTATCTGTTGTACTATGACACTAAATCTCAACTAAAAATCCCTCACTCTGCAAAGCCTTTCCCAGCAAAACAAATTTCTCCTTCTTTGAGTTCTCGAGGTAACTTGTTCATCCCAAGGCTGGTTACTAATGTACAACATTAGCATCAGTTGTACAGTTAGTTTATTGATGCACCCCAAAGGAGTCTCCATGGTCGATCACCATGTGCTATATATACCCACAATAGGTACTCGTTAAATGAATGAGTATATGATATTTGATGAGGTACTGACTGCTCATCAATCCCTGAGTTTCCCAAGGGAAAGAGTGGTGTGTTACTCATTTCTGTATCCCTAACACCAGTAACTCTAAGCTGTCCAAAAAATGTTTGCTATACTCTTTATCATCATCGCTCTTTACAAAATATCTCCACTGAGTTGTAATTTAATGCCATTCCTTTCTATGGCCTGAGAAATGTCTCTTGGATTAACTTGGACAGGTGTTTAGTATAATTCAGAAAAACTTCATTTTGATACAAGTATTTCCTATTCATTTAAAATTTTTCTTTTTGTACAACCAGCATGCATTATTTTTTACAACGGGTGTTTTCCTTTTGGGGGAGAGGAAAGAAAAGAGTGGGAAGAAGGGACTGTCAATGCTATTACTCACTGTTGATTATACAGGATTAGAATCCAAAATAAATAACCTTTAAATTCAAAAAAACAAGAAAAACATTCTCTCCTCTCAAACTTTTATGCTTCCATATCTGATAATGAGACTCTGATAAACCAAACTTTCTCCTTTCTCCTTGGCCTCCATAATCTTTAGAACTAAATTATTCAGTTAGTGCTAGACACAGGGTTTATCTGTTCTTTCATCTTAATTATTTTTGAAGCTTTGAAAAAGAGATTAGTATATTAAATATATTTTAATAACCGAAGTGACTTACCGTATTTTCCGGCGTATAAGACGACCGGGCGTATAAGACGACCCCCTAATCTTACAGTTAAAACATAGGTTTAGGCCTATATTCGCTGTATAAAACTATAGCCTCGGAAGTGGGGGGTAGTCTTATACAGCGAATATAGGCCAAAACCTATGTTTTTAACTGTAAAATTAGGGGGTCGTCTTATACGCCCGGTCGTCTTATACGCCGGAAAATATGGTAAAATCACTTTTAGATGCATTAGTATAACTACCATCTATAATAGCTGAAATTAAGCCCAGCCACTTTCTGTAGCATCAAAACTATTGAAAAAAATTATGTATCTCCCAGATCTTAGCAAAATCATCCCACCTTTTCTAAATTACTTCAATGGATTTTAACAAACTTTTTACTTCAACTGGGATCTTCAAACCATCACATATTCAAGCATCATTAAAAACCTTTCTTAAAGTATTAGATTGTCCATGCTGACACACAGTACCTCAGCTTACATTATCCTGCTTCCAGAAACCATTGTTGTTGGTTAAATGTCATCTTGGAATAAAATGTCTACTTAAACTGAGAAATAACTCGGTATGATAACTACCAAGGCAATAACTCCTCAAAATAAAATTTTACCTTAGTACTTGGAGATGCCTAAAAAGTAATACTACAAAAAGCACACAAAAAAGGTAAAGGGAAAAAAAAAAAAAGTGAAGATTAACTTTTTATAAAACAAGTCTTTATATGAAGTCACAAAGAATTATATATATACATTATATATATAGTTATATATAATATATATAGAGAGAGAATATAAATATATCACATTCCATATATATGCTCCAAAGAAGTTGAAGCCTATTTTTCTACTGCCATCACACACACCCAAAAAGTAATATACATATATATTTCAGAGTTCTTCAAATATTGGGAAATGTTGACATGAACTTATAAGTGTAAATATTTGTTCCCTTCTTGGTTTATAAGTTTTATAATGATAAAATAAATTCTGTACACAGAGCCACTAATTAAAAAGGAATCTATTTGCCTTGTAGGATGCTTGAGGTTCTATGTTTATTCAAGAGGAGTAAAATGGTACATACTAGAAAGGAAAGAGAATTAGAATTTTGAATTTTATTGATTTAAAAATTTCCTCCTGGGAAGGAAGAGATTCCATTTGTCAAATCTAAATGCTCCATCAGATGATAATTTATGTGAAGATGTAGTAATATAGTAAAAATATCTCTCCCTGACCTTGAAAGTAAGAAAGGAAGATGTGTAATGAAGAGCAGCAAATTAAATGTTTGAGTAAAAGGAAGACAATTTTCCATTACTTTGATTTTAGGGTCACCTGATATCACCATTTAATGGTAAGCTAGAAACAAAGTCCCTCATTGTTTTAATATGCTTCAGACAACTAGCTAAACAAAATTGATAATCATATAACATACAGATGAACAGCCACTACTACTATTGTTTACTCCTATACTAATCTGAAATATAGACCGTAAGCCTGAATTGATTTCTTTTTAATTGTTAAATTTATTGGGGTGAAACTGGTTAGTAAAAATTACATAGGTTCCCAGTGTACAATTCCACAATACATCACCTATGTGATTTCTTATAATAAGCATCACTGCCACAAACAACTAACAGTTACTGAGTTCTATGTGCCAGGGACTGTTCAAAGCACACAGTATGTTTTAACTAATTTAATTTACCAAGCAGCTCTGTGAAGTAAATACTGTTGTTCCCAAGTTATCAAATGAAAAATTAAAAAATATAAAAGCATACACATATCACACGAATAAGTAACTTTTCAAGATAAGTAACTTCATTTACTGATAGTGGGCCCAGGACTCAAAAACAGAGTCAACTCTACATAAACTGATATTGGGCCCTCCCCACCCCTTCCACAAAACATCTCAAGGTTCCCACAAGGCTTTCCTCCTTTCTTGCTGATGTTCCTTCTTCCACTTAACTGCCCTGGGGCTCTGATCTCAAGCATCTGCTCTTGGTTGGGATCCACACTCTTCCCTAGGTAAACTCATCCTGTCTCACTCCTGAATACCAGCCACACAGAGATGGCTCTCAGATTTTATATCCAGTTCAGACCTCTTACTTGAGATCCTGACCATTCAACAGACCACCCTGGGTCATGACCACCCTGGGTCTCCATTTGGATGGCCAATAAGCCTCTCAAACTCATTGCTACTGATTTCTTTTTCTCTCAAATCACATTTCTAGATAAGCCTCCAGCCTTCAGATTCATCACTGTGTCCCTTCCATCTACATGCTTTTTCACTATTAAGTGCTTTTAGCTTTATCTTTTAAAAATATCTTAAATCTGACCTCCTCTCCCTCCACGCTCCCTGGATCCCCACACTCAAAAATTCTGTCCCTTTCGCTCCCTTGGCTTGTTTCCAATACAGGGATTTAGCTTGGCCTGCTGTGTCTACTTGGGACACTCTTCCCTGGTGCAAAGCTGCATCTTCAGTTTCATTCGGGTCTGAACTCCAATGTTACCTTCTCAGAGAGACCTTCCCAGACCAGTCTAGTAAGTCATCAGAGCATCTATCGCTTAGCAAATTGAAGGAATTGTACAATTTCACTTGCTAACATATTGAAAGATTTATTTTTATTGTTTTTGACAGGGGGGTGGGATACAGAGACAGAGATAGAGAGAAGGGGGAGGGCCCAGAACAGTCTCCATAGTTGCACATCATCAGTTTTTCCACATAGTTTCATTCCACAGGTGGGTGCGGGGCTGCATAGGGCAGGAACTGGGCCGGGATCTCACCCCGGTGAGAACCAAACTGGGGGCACTTCCCAGTTCAGCATATGGGTCCACATGGGTCAGGGCCAGGATTTGACACTCATTCCTCAGGGCTGCAAAGTAAGCTCTTAACCCACTGATCCATCCCGGCTTTCCCTTGCTAACATATTTAAATGTAATTAAGCTCCTTGAGGGTTATGTCTATTCTGCTTACTGCTATTGCCTAGAGTAATGCCTAGCACACAGCAGGCACTCAATATTTGTTGACTTCAGATTGGACATTGAGGTTGACTATGAAGTCAACTAAGAAAACACTGACTTAGAGCCCATCAATCATTAGAGAAATAAACACAGGACAGCCAACAGTAGTCACCCAAGTAGTAAGTTTATCTTTTGCTTTCTTTTTCCCATGGGGACTGTTAAGACCTATTTACAATAATCCTGTGCACGGCTTTCCAACTTTTAATGGTAACTCAAACTAAATGCAGTAGACTCTCATTTAACCGGCACCCATGGGGATTGGTAGGTGCCAGATAAATGTAAATAGGTTCTCTGTTAACCGGCACTTAAGCAACCAGCACTCACACAACTGACAAAATCTCAAGCAACTGGTAAAAACATTCTACCAGTTGCTTGAGAGTGCTGGTTGCTTAAGTTCTGTTTAATGGAGAGTCTACTGTAATAGATTTTTTGTCATGACCTAGAATACACATATGTATATATGTAACTAAAACAGAAGTCTCATGAAACATTGCATAACCTTTCTACATGGAACATGCTAGCATGTTTTTTTTCTTTTCTTTTAATGCTGGTAACAACCTACTATACTGGTTTCACAACCAACTAGTGGGAGACAATACAGTTTGAAGAACAATGATCTTGTGCCTATAGTTTTGGTTTTCTGGATAAAGGAGAATTTCTACCTATGCCTGATAACTTCAAATGAGTCACTTCATGAGCCTCACCTCACCCGGGAAATAAATCTGTGTGTTAACTATTCATAGAGTGGATGACTCAGTAGGAACAGATTAGGAGTGAGAGCACCTTGGGAAGAAGATTCTATTGGAATTCAGTCTGTAACCATCATCAGACTGTGCTGCAAAGGGGTAACTTTTACCTTCCTCTGTTCCCTTTGGCTACCACGTCCAATCCATCAGCAACTTCCATTAATTCTACCTCCAAAACATACTTCAAATCTTTCTTCTCTCCACTGTGACTGTTACATCCCACTCCATGACTCCATCATCCCAACAACTTCCAGTCCTGCCTGACTCCTCTTGCTCCCTATACTCTTCCTACATATAGCAGCCTCAGTGACCTTTAAAGTTTTATTTTGAAAAAATTTCAAGCCTCCAGAAAACCTGTAAGAATAGTATAATAAACACCCATATACCCTCAACAATTTGCCACCTTCTATTCCTCTCTTTTTTTCTGAATCATTTGAGAAACTGCAAAGATCTTAACCCTTCATCCTCTTAAGAAAAAGGACATTTTTTTCTTAACCACATGGGTTATCAAATTCAGGAAATTTAACACTGATACAATACTATTATCTAATATTTAATCCATATTCAAATTCTGCCACCTATCTCAATACTGTCCTTTATACCAGTTATTATTTTTTCCCAATCCAGAATCACACATTTCCTTTAGTCATCCTGTCTCTCAGTGATTTTAAAAATACAAATCAGATTATGTTGTTCCCCAACTATAAACTCTCTGCTGCTCTCCCCTGGTTCTCTCTGCTATAACCACATGACCTGTCCTTTTCTTCCTCAAACACCAGTACTGGACCCTTCCTCACTGAGCCCTTCAGCTCTCCACACAGCTGCCCCTTCTCATCCTTTCATCTCTCCTAAGGAGCTTTCCTGAGCCCAATGTCTGTAGTCAACTCCTTGATTTTTCTCTCACTCACTTCACTCTTAATTTCCTTCATGTCATTTAACACAGTCTGTAATTACCTTGTTGGTTTATTCACTTATTATCCTCTCTCCCACTGGAATATAAATTCCATGAAAGTAAGGGTGTCTCTGAGAACAGTTCCCAGCTCAGAGTAAGCACTCAATATTAACATTTTGAATAAATAAATGAAAGAATTAATAAATATCAAACTGTTAAAAACAAGAAGTAGTCATGTCAAAGACATAACTATATAAGGCTGCACTCTGTGGGGAAAGCTGGGATGGCTCAGCGGGTTAAGCACTCGCTTCAAAGCCCGGAGGACCGAGGATCGAATCCCAGCTCCGGCCCTGGCAGACCCACATGCTGAATGGGGGTGTGCTTCCCGAACGCGGTGAGACCCCCAGTTCAGTTAAAAAAAAGAAGCCTGCACTCTGAAAGGTACAAGTCAGTAAGACCCACTCTCTCCCACAGACAGAAGAGCATGTGGTCAAAACCAGGTGCCATTTACGTTAACACTCACCCTAAAGTAAGCACTGTAAAGGCTACTAAGACAAGTAAGAACAAGGTGATTTAGAGTGCTAGAAAGACACATAACCTCAACACAAAAGGGGAAGTCCACAGAGTTATAACATGAAATGCCCAGCATTATGTCTGGCACAGACTAAGTACTCAACAATTTCTTTCTCACTCCTGTTCAGCCCTATTTTGACCATGAGCAGAGAGCAGCTCAAAATATGCATGTTGATGCTACTAACAGAACCTAAAGACAAAATCAGTGTCATGGGGTCCCACCCTTGTGGCGGATAAAAGAGGGGCTGTATTACTACTTGTGATTCTCCAGAAGCAACTCAAACATGGGCTCAGCTTCCTGACCTACAAGGTCTCTTTTAATTCTGAAATTCCATAATTTTAAAAGTTGAATTAAGTATGTCCTGTGGTAGGCCGTGTGAATGATATAAATAAGTTTAAGACATAATCTCTACCACTTCCAAGGAACTTACAACCAGCCTAGAATATCAAGGCCCACACAACTGAAGAGTTAGTACCGATGAGCAAGGTGGACAAGAAAGATAATGCTACAGCGGGTCAAAGGAGGGGAAATTTCTCGAGGCTAGCAGATTGTCAAAGAAGAGGTAACAAGTCTGCTAGAAAGTGAAAGCCATGTCTCCTTGAGGAATGTATCCTTTGCTAATTAACGTTAGTGGTAGTTTTCTTCTTGGACTGCTGGTTCTGGCCTCAACCTGACTCACACCATGTACTGACATATCCAGGACAGGAGCCACATCTAATTATTGCTTTAACATCCACCACAGGCTCCAAAATCATGTGGTAACTTGGCAAACATTTTGCTACAGAGAGCAAGATGATAGGGGATAATGCCAAGGAGACAAGAAGGACTGTGGAAGAATCCTTTATGGGAGCTGGAGGAGAGGAGTGAGCCTACAGGAGAAACAAGAAGGCTTCAGGAGACAGACTGCAGAATTAAAGAAAGAGTAGCCAGAGAGATTAACTCCAGTTTCCATTTGTTCTCCAAGGACTCAAAGACAAATCTAGCCCTAAGTGCAAAACTAATTTTCAAAATGTCAGAGATCGGAAAACAGGTTTTAGTTTTTATTTGACTCTTTCTTATATACCTTAAGTATCAAATTTATTTTAGACCTTCCTAATAATTATTACATATCCCCACAGGGTTATATATAACACACAGTCTCTCTTTTAACAAAATTCTAGCCTCAGACATCAACAGATTATGGCTTTTATACTATAAACATTTGCATTGCTTAATTTCATTAGCTCACAAAAATGTTTCACAGAAGAGAAATATCAATTTAAATGATCTCTTTCAATAGATAATGTTTAAACAAGCAAAATAAAAATGAAACAATCAAATGGATCTATGTGAAGTTAGCTGATATCTGGTTGGGAGGTTCACTGGTCATCCTTAAATACATTCTTGCTGCCACTCATCCAAGAGTGAAATATGGAGTAGCCCAAGCAACTAAACTCTAAGATGCAAACCAATGTCTGCAATTCTAGTAACTTGCCCTTAAAGATTTTCAACTTCAGTCTTATGTTTAAAATCTCTGTACATTGCCTCTGACACAGAATCAGAAAACATGATCATCCAAAAACCCTCCAAGTTTGGTGAAAATCTGTCCAAATGTTTCTGGACAGATTGTGTATTTCTGTGATGGAGTTAAATAGAAACTTAACTAATAAATAACATAACTACTTATACCAATTCAACAGAGATGAACAAAGAGATAAAAGGTCTCTGTCTTTGTGGAGCTTTTCCATCTAGAAGGGACACCTAAAGTTAAAATATAACCAGACAAATAAATACATAATTATAGACTATGACAAGTGCTAATAAGAAAAAGTGTAGGGTACTTTGTTGGAATTACTAAAGGGACTTCATTAGATTGGGAGGTTCAAAGAGATTAGAAGAAACCTTTTTATAGAATGACATTTAAAATGAAAAATATTTATAAAATAATAGTAAGTTTTTTAAAAATCAAAATGCACAGCTACAGATATGATTTATCTACATGCTTTATCTATATGCCTTATAGATTTTAGTTACATAAAAGGACATGCACATAGACATGTCTAGAAGAGGAAAACAAAACAATTGTTGTTAGGGTGATAAAATTATAGACAGTGTTCACTTCAAAAATTTTCTTTAATGTTGTTATATTATTTTTACAATAATTAAGACAAGCACAGACATAGAGTATGAAGCCCTAAATAACTTTTAGTTTACTCATAACCCCTTGACATATAAAGACATCTTAGAAATGTCATGTATTCCTTAGGCCAGAGATTCCCAACCCCGTGCCAGCGGGCGCCATGGCCCGCAATTTGTGTGCGCCCGCCATTATTTGACTGCATCAGAAGTTTTTCATAAACACTAAGTAAAACTATAATTTACTTTTATACATTTGTTAGAATTTTAAAATATTGTTTGAGTATCTACACAGGTGTATTATATTCGTTGGTATGTGTGCGATATCGTATGTATAAGTTTTTCCCTAGCTTTCGCCTTTGTACATGTCGCGTCTTGTTTAGCCGCTGCGCTCTTTAAACTCTCCTCCACCCAACCGGGAGACGCCACGTTGCCGTTTTGATTGCGGTTGCTGGACTGATCGGGTCGTGACGGTTAGCTAGGATCACAGTGTTTCAACATATTCAATTTTAAATGAACTAAAAGCGAGGTAGGTAATCTATTATTATGGTGGCAATTTGATATCATATTGTAGTTCTAGAACTATTTTTATTTTTATTTTTTTAGTCCTAAAATGAGTGGACCAAATCAGAGAAAACGAACCTATAATTTTAACACAGACTGGGAGGAATCATATTGTTCCATTAATTTAAAAGGTAAATGCATTTGCCTGTTGTGTGGCAGTAGTATTTCAGTGCCGAAAAAACATAATGTTGAACGTCACTTTCAGACAAGTCATACCACTTTTGATACGAATTATCCACTTAAATCTGAAGTAAGAAAGAAAAAAATAAATCAACTAAAATGAAGTTTAACTACTCAACAGACTGTTTTCACTAGACATGTGGAAAAATCTAAAAAGGCAACCATTGCTTCTTTCAAAATTTCTCA
>PVKE010050753.1:0-10852 GCA_004027555.1 Craseonycteris thonglongyai
TCACCGCGGGATCCTCCAACTTCACTTTGCAAAGCAGGTGTGTTTTTAAAAGACTGTGGGTAAATTAGAATCTTTATAAAATGTTTAAAGTTTAGTGAGTTGGAATAGGTTCATGCTATAGTATTATGCTGAAAATTTAGGATAAAATTATATATGTATATGTATCACAAATGCATCCAAATATAATCTATGGACAGTTTGGAGTTTTTCATTATTGAGAGATGACAACCAAGTAAAACTGCCTTTAAGTAAAAATATGTCTTACAAAGTTTAAAAAGTAAAAGACTGGAGAAGCAGGGATGGGTCAGTGGGTTAAGCACCCACTTCGTAGCCCGGGGTCTGAGGATCAAGTCCCAGCCCCGGCTCATATGGACCCATGTGCTGAACTGGGGTGTGCCTGCCAGGCAGGAGGCACCTGTTTAAGTTCTTACCGGGGTGAGCTTCCCGGGGCCCCCGGCCCCGTTCCCACCCTGAGTGGCCCCTGCCCACCTGTGTGGAAAGAAATCATGTTGAAAACTGATGACATACAGCTGTGGAGACTGCTCTGGGCCTTCCCCATTCTCCCTGTCTCTCTCTGTCTTTGTCTCCTTCTGTCTCTGTCAAAATAAATAAATAAATCTTTTTTTTTTTTTTAAGAAAAAGACTAAAATATTAACTATGTCTGATTTTGGATGTTGTAAATATGGCTGGTCTTTTTCTTCTTTTTATGTATGCTTCAAAGTTTCCATGATAAATGGAACTCTCACCCCTGAGCCATTTAACATGTTCCCACTGAAGGAAGCCTTGAGGTACCAATGGCTTGGGAAACGACCAGGTATTTTTAACAATAGCCCTCCATAGTATATAAAGCACAAGACTGGCACAAGGACTACATATGTGGGGAGGTAAATTTCCAGGAACATCATTCCACATATGAATATTAGTGGATCTTCAGTGGATATTTAGATTGTTTCAAGTTGTTCCCTGATGTAAATAAGGCTGTGATTGATAGCCTTTGCATTAATTTCAGCTTTTTCTTTTTTAGGATAAAATTCCAAAGATAAAATCAATGGATCAATGAATATTAATATCTTCAGGCTCTCAATGCACATGGCATATTGCTTTCCAGACTGACATTCCAAGAAGGATTTATACTCGGAATGTACAAACAGATGTATTTTAATTACCTAGCTTTAAATATTAAAATTTTTATTTAACCTTTACCAAGTTAACAAACAGAAAATGGTGTCTTGTTTTAGTTTTGTTTTCATCTTCTTTGATTACTAGGGAGGTTATACCATTTCCTGTAGGTCCACTTGACTACAGGAGGTATTTCCTCTTTTGGGAATTGTAAGTTCTTCCTCTCAATTGCATTATCTCTTGATATTTGAGTTCTTTTTTCTTTCAAGATATACATACACACACATACACATAAACATATATATATATATATATATATATATATATATATATATATATAAACTTTTTACATTAAAGTTAGTAAGTTTTTGTCAAAATATATTGTAAATAGTTTTCTGGTCATGTTTTAATTTTTTATGTGATAAATATTACATTTTTTCCTATTTTTTTTTGCTTTTAAACCTTGAAATTACTTCTCTATTCAGGGATCAAATAAATACTCACTTTCCTTAGAGTTTTTTAATGATTTTTTTCATTTCAATTCTAATCCATGGAGATTTTTATTTCTGTCTGTGAAATAAGATGAACAAACAACTTGATGTTTCCCCACATATATAATTTTCTCAACATTCCTTTCTTGACAATACCTTCTTTATCAGGAATATTAAATTATTGTGTTAGGTATACCATGATATATTTATTTCATAATAGAAAAAAATACTATAATTTTAAAAGTTTATATATGCAATAAGCACCTGAAAGGACTATTGAAAACACTTTGTACAGTTTTTAAATGGCCTTTCCTTTCCCCACACCTACCCCTTTTATCTGGTATGTAAATAAATACTGATCCATCCATCAAAATGCCCAAAGCAAAGTATAGCCTTCGGTTCCAATTTTACGAGCCTATTGAAGGCTCTCTCTGTTATTCTCGCATCTCTGCAGTGCCCACCAAGCTACTGATGATGCTGAGTTACCCCTAACCCCTTAACATGTTAGGTCAGTCAATTCCAAGGGCATTCTGTGGGTGACTGGGATCGTGAAGGCTTGCCAGTTGATGACACTTGATGATAGAGATGAAAGGAATAATAAAAATAAATATGTCAAGCTGTCTCGGGGGGAAAGAAGAAGCATCAACTCTGCTGGTGCTCACTCAGAGTAACATTAGGGTAGAAAAGCTATTCATAGTTCAAGCACTGATGTAATGAAAGAACACTGAACTACAAATGAGAATGCCTGAGGCTCCAATCCTGATTCTGCCTCCAACAACCTTGGATAGTCAATGAATTTCCTAGAACCTTGGCTCTCTCATTCGTAAAATGAAAGTCTTGACTATTAGAGGGTGCACTTTGGAAGTTCGCTCTTAGTAACCGGAACACGCAACTAGCACTCTCAAGCAACTGGTACAAAAATCTTCAATTTTTGCCTGTTGCTTGAGGCTGTTGCCAGTTGTTTGAGAGTTTTCCCGGTTGCTTGAGAGTGCCAGGTATATTTATTCAGCATCTACCAATCTCCATGGGTTCCAGTTAACTGAGAGTCTACTGTATTTAGTTTGGCTTACATGTTGCTTTAATTTTTAATATAAAAGGACATACAGTGTTTTGTTTCAAAAAGCCCCTATTATCATGCAGCTAGTTTCACTTACTTAGGTTGCCTACCTGGCCTCCGAAGAGGTCTAAATGATCCCTAAAGTCCCTTCCTATTTTATAAATTTATTCAGTCTATCACAAATCCACATTAACTGTACCTTCAAAATACACTGGAATCTGACCACTTCTCCCACCTGTATTGGCCTCATGCTGCTCCAAGTCACAGGCATCTCTCCCCAGCATTACTACAATGGCCTACTCAGGTTTCCCTGTTTCCATTGCAGCACCTTTATCTTTTCCCAGGAGAAGCAGAGCAGTCTTACTAAAGCATAAACAAAATTATCACTCAAATGTCAGCTAATCAGGGACATGGGCTGACTATCCTGTTGTAAATAGCAGTCCTTTATCCCATGCTCATGATCAATCTTACCCAGCTCTATTTTCTCTTTTTCCCATACCATGTAACGTACTACTATGTTGTGAATTTTGTTTTGCTTATGTCTGTTTTGTCCCACAAGCATAAGATAACTGAGGGTATGCATTTTTGTCTGTTTTGTTTAGTGGTTGCCATACCGGCAATGTCTGGAAGAAAGTGGGTGGATACACAATAAATACTTGTGAATAATTATGATTTTCTGAATAATGTCTCTTTCCTAGAATAAGTGTTCTGGTTCTAAGAAGTAATGTCTGTTAAATGTCATTTAAAAATGGGAGATATGATCCTGTCTTCTAATTTCTTCCATTCCAGCAAACCACTTCACACCTACTTTACAGCTTGGGAAATTCTCAGCAAGGAAGTCACTTGCCAAGTCAATGAGGGTTGGAGAGATTTTCATGTTATAAGCAGATCAGTCCTTTATTAAAGACAGCCCACAAAGACATGAGTTCAAACAAAAGGGAGACTTCTTTTCCATAGCCCTCAAGTAAGAAATCGATATGAGGATCAATTTATAAAACAAACAAGGCAGTCAGTCCTCAAAAAATAGGTTTGTCAATGCTCATATGAAATAGGTCAAAGTTATATAATATCATCCATGTTCTTTGAGTCTTTTATCCCTCAGGGCCAACTCCAGGTCTGTTTGCTGAATTCAAACATGCTGGCAATGAGATCTTTTGTTTCTCAAGTGTAATACATTCTCTTTCAAAGGCTAGGAAAGGTGAATGCCCTCCACCCTCCACCCTCTACTTTCACTTCCCCACTCCTACAAAACCTGAGCTGCTTGCAATGGCTTTCCAATAAATCTTTCAAGTGTGGGCGGAATGAGGACATGCTCCCGCACACAGGCAACCACTTTCACCAACACAGACTACGAGCCTCTCGTACACCTGGAGCTCCTGGCCCCTCCCATCCTTCACTTCCTCTCCCCATCTTTCACCAAGTGATGGTGTGGCTCAAGTCTGGTCATAGCCTTCTCAATTTCACACAGCCTGGAAATAAAGAGAGAAGGAGGAATCCCCTCAATTTTTCTTTTTACTATGTCAAGAAATGCACTACTTCTAAAAAGACCTCCTCAGTAAGATATTTTGACACACAGGAAATATTAGGTACATAATCTCAACTTGAGTTTAATAATTTTTACTTAAAAAGAAATACTTGTTTTGTTTTGTTTTTTTCTTGCACAATACAACCTATAGATCACAGAAATTTTCTCAGAAACCAGCATTTGGGGAGCACTGAAGTTAGTGTCCCCAAATCCCTTATGTGAATCAATAATACCTTACAGTGACTCTGACTTGATGCTTTACATAAGAGCAAAAGAAAGGAACTAGGCCTTGCTGGGTTTCAGGCACACATATGTTTGGGACCTCCTCTAAGTCACAGCACCCAAGAGTGGTCTGGGAAAGAAGGCCCTGGATTTTGGAGAATGTATTCACAGTGGATGTGACACAGGCCAGTGTCGTGACAGAACTAAGTATCCAGTTTTTCTTTTTTCTTTTTTTTTTAAGATTTATTTTATTGTGTTTGAGAGGTGAGAGAGACAGAGAGAAAGGAAGAGGGCCCAGAGCAGTCTCCACAGTTGCATGTCACTAGTTTATGACATAGTTTCATTCCACACAGATGGATGTGGGGCCACATTGGGGTGGGGGGAGCTGAACTGGGCCCCCCCCATGGGTGGCAAGAATGATCACCACCATCCTGGCAGCAGTTACCAGTTGTGTGGTGCAGTACAGCATGTGGGTTTGCACAGGCCAGGTCCAGAATTCAATCCCTGGACCCCGCAGCTTTCCCAGCATCCCAGTTCTTATTTTTCTTAGGTCAGTGGTGTCTAATCTTTTTGCCTTCCCTGGGCCACATTGGAAGAAGAAGACTTGTGTTGGGCCTCACATAAAATACACTAACGATAGCTGATGAGCTAAAAAATAATCTCATAATGTTTTAAGTTTATCATTTGTGTTAGCATTCAAAGTTGTCCTGGGCCCCTGATTGCACAAGCTTGTTTTAGGCTTACCAAACATCCCATTTTAAAAGTAAGTTCTTTTTTTTTTATTAAGATTTATTTTATTGTTTTTGACAGAGAGATAGAGAGCCAGACAGAAGGGGGAAAGCCCAGAGCCGTTTTTGACATGGTTTCATTCCACACAGGTGGGCGGGAACTGCTCAGGGCAGGAACTAGGCTGGGAGCTTCCCACATGGGAGGCATGCCTCCTCAAGCTGAACCAGGAACCTCCAAAACCAGGGAAGCTCGCCCTGGTGAGAGCTGAACGGGGGGCCTCCCACATGGGAAGCACAACCCAGTTCAGCACATGGGTCTGCACTGGCCAGGCTTAGGACTCAATCCTCGAACACCAAGGCTGCAAAGTGAGCACTTAACTTACTGAGCCATTCCGGTTTCCCCCCAAACATCCCATTTTTAAATGGAACAGAAAACAACAATACTGTCCCACTTCAAACAGTACGTATGGTCAGCCTACTGACATCTTAAATATATAACCCTGTGAATGGGACAGTATTGTTGTTTTCCTTCCTGTTTAAAACAGTACTTCTGGTCAGCTATCTCTTTCAGAATCCTCCAACAGCTTTGTTGATCAACAAACGATACTTGGCAACTACCAAATATGCATGGTTTTATTACACTAAGAGAGCGATGGCAGAATTGTCAATCCTATTACAACTGGGTAGCTACCATAAATTTTAAAGCAGACTGTGCAAACCCGTAGTGCACAGGCTGAATATGGCAGTCAAATATGCAGGGGCGTGGGGGGGGAGGGAGGTGGCGCTGAGGGGACACTTGAGAATACGTACAATATTACACACATACAAAATTATTTGCCTATGTTTAAAGATTATAAAGTTTACTTAACACTCTAGATTTCTGACTTCTCTTGAAAAATCTGAAAATTTGGAAACAATGAGCCCTCATTCCAAGTGTGGCTCCTAGTGCCCAGAGCTGTTCAGACAGGCCGTGCTGTCTTCCCTGGGCTGAGTCGTTACATTATCTGCCTGAAGGCTGCAAGCATCTGTGTTGACTCCCTGGCTTAGCATGTGGAAGGTTTTTAACACTCTACCTAATCCTTAAAAGGATCCAAAGAGTCCTAGAAAAGATACACAACCAGGAGAAAGGGGACGGAGAAGAAGGAACAATGCAATGAAGCCAGCAATAGGGTTATGAGCCTAAAGGGTCTGCTGCATAATTCTATACTTTTATCTAGAGATGGACTGTAAATTTGGTTCTAGCTTCTTCACAGCGGACCGTAATTTCAAGTCTAGGACCAAAATAAAGTCAATTTTTCTCCCTTTAGTGAAAAACAATCTTTCTATAATAACAACATTAACATGAAGCAATTAAACATGAGACAGCAATACAAAGTAACAAAAAGTGCCAAAACGTGTGGTACTGGTGACAGTCATCTGGGTTGTCCCTGGAGGGAGGGGGCTCTTGATAGAGGAGTCCACAGTTAGGCCTTGGAAGGTGGAATCATCAGTTAGGCAGAGCACACCACAGGCTATATAAATGAAAACACGATCACATCAAAACAACAGGAGAAGAGAGTGTCAGACTCATTCAGCTGTCAGGTACTGCCCTTAAATTTCAGCAGCTCTACTTGTTTTCCTGAAGTACCTTCTTTCGTCAAACTCTGGAAAACACTAGTTAAAAGTGAAATAGCTCTTAGAGGTTAACACATAAGTACCTCAGCTTTGTGGCTTTGGGACCCAATTTATTTCTCTGTCTCTTCAAAACAGATGACTCATGTGGTTTGACTAACTTTGGTGTGAGGGGCTGAAGGGAAGGCTGACTGCTACCAGGCTGGCTCAGCAGGAAAAGGACCCCACTCAGAGCAGCAGTCGTGGCCCTCCCAGCTCTGGCAACTCAGCGTGGTGTATGGCTTTTGCTTTCTCCCCTCTACAAACTGAATCAAGCATCAACAAGAAACCACCATTGCTGCATGTCTCTGATGCAGACTTTTGTGTGGCCTGAATGAAATTAACAGCAAATCCATTTGGCAAAGCAAAACAAATCATGAATTAGCAAACAGTACCACTACCACTTCATGGTTTATTAGTGGAGAAAGATATATTTTGTGCATTTCCTTCAGTTCAATATCTCATCTCTCTCTAAATGAGGAACAATGAGCTCATCACATCAATAATGGAATTTGAAGCAGCTATGGGGATAAGATTACAATTTTCTTCCCTACATAAATGGAGCCTACACTGAGTTCTACAGGGAATGCACTCTTTCCAGATGAATCAATTAACAAATTCTAAAGCATTTTGGTTGCTTGAATCAGATGGACATGAGAACATCACACACTTCCTCCTCTCCTCTCTCTACTGCAGGAGGTAAAAAGTTGAAATAATTTTTCATGAGATATTGACTATATCCTCATATCAAAGCAGCCTCAGTCATTATAGAATCTGCCAGTATTTCTGTACAAAACCCTATCTGGGGAGGATTTACAAAATATTGGCTGCTTTCAATTCACAAAGAGCCGCTTTCAAAGCTGGGGCCTCAGTTGCCATGAATTTATTTAATTTGCATATCACATATACGAAGAGTAAAGCCATTTCTTTGGCCTCTGACCATTAGAAATTTTATACAAGTAATAATAAAGGTAATAGTTTACTTTCTTTAGAAAATGTGTTTTTTTTCAAATATGAGAATTATGAAGATCAGATTCATACTCATCCTCAATGCTACCATATTTTTCTTCAGAATTTTTATCTTATTTTTAGTTGGACTCTGAAGAAAAAGGTGGTAAAAGTACAGTGAAGGGAATATAGGTGCTCTTCTCTTGTACAGAGAGGCAAAGAGGCAAACAGAGCACAAAATACAGTGAGGAATGCAGTAGTTCTGCCTTTTCCAACTTTGGATGGCAGCAGGACAGAGTTTGGGCAGGCTGGGAAGGCAGGCAAAAAAGCAGGTAACATAGCAAGACACTAAGTGAAGCCAACTAGTGACCAGTTCCAGAGAGGTCAGTGTGAGCTGGAAGGAAGAGGCAGATAGTTCCATGTGTCCGTCAGAAAAGGAGTTGTGATGGAGAGGTTGGGCCTTGAGAATACATAATCTGGGGAAGATTAACTGAGGACAAAGGGTCAGGAATTAGAGAGGTTGGGATGTAGAAAAGAGATTTTAACACAGGTACTGTCTGAAACTGTTGCACAGGAGTGCTGAGATAGAAGTAGATTTGGGACTCTCTAGAGACACTTGGGACTCAGCTTCGGTTGAAGAGCTGGCTGGAGCAGAGGGGTTCAGCTGGAATTGCCAGCTCCCAGCTCAGTTCTCTCACTATTCACTATGTTGCCTCTCAATGAGGCCTGAGCATGGTTCTACCTGGCACACAACTCAAAGAAAATGCATCTGTGGACCATTAGTGATTGGTACTATGAAGCAGCAGAGAATGAGATTGTGGGTGGTCACAGAAGCTACCATGTGCCTGGAGAGGTCAGATAGTACCCAACATTCCAAATTCTTCCTGCCCCCAGTGGAATGGGAAGAAGCAAAATTAGTGGCTGGTATGCTCAAAGGGAAGGTGGTGACCGTAGCTCAGATAAATTGCAGAATCAAGACAGAATAGGGAGACGAGAATTGGAGATGGCATCTACCAAACCATTGTTTCAGAAGGCCCTAAAAGCTATTCAGTCTCATCCCTTAGGCTTTGGACAACTTTGCCTTCATATGTGGGAGGCTACATCTGCTGTTTCAGGAGCCTATGCTACACATCTGCTGATAAAAAAACAAGTCAATCTGGTCTTACTCTGGAGTGCAGGTTCTCCTTCCAACAAATAGAGGCTTCGGGCTTTACTTTCTCTTATACAACTTCCTTCATGACCCAACATCTGAGCCAGGGCAGAAGTTGAAAGTGGGAACTTGAAAGGAACTACAGATAAACTTGATATAGAGTCATCCTGATGCTGAGGAAAAGATGTCCTAGGAAGTAGAGCCCCAGGCTCCGAGGAAAGGGAAGTGTTGGAGGGGAATCCACAGGGGAAACCCTGAGAAGAAACCTCAACTAAGAGAACCACACAACGCAGAACAACACACAAAGATTAGAGAAAAAAGGGGAGAGCGGGAGAGGAAAAGGGAAACAGTGGTTCGGGGACAGAGACTTGAAACGCAGCCTGGGGCTGGCAAAAACAAAGGGGGATTGGGGGACTATGGTCAAAGTGGAGCTGGATCGAGGGCGGGCTGGAAGCCGAGACCTAGGGAGCGTGGAATCCCAACAAGACTGTGGACAATTTAACATCCGAACTCAAGGGACAGCACACAGTGCCCTAATCAGATCACAGAGCCTAAAGTGGAACAGAGACTGTGGAGCAGGGTGGCTGCACTTCCTGGCGGGTGGGGTGAGAGCAGGACACCAGCCCACAATAGCTCAGCACCCCTGATTCACAGAGGAGATTGACTGTGAGGGAGCGCCTTCTGAAGACAGGGCTCTTGGAGTGAGGGCTGGGGCTTGAGTGGGCATGGCTGCATTGGACGTGCTTAGAGTGAATTCAGCGGTCTCAACAGAACCGGGAGCATAGAGCAGCTGCTGCCTGAGCTGTGGCCTGTGCGCACAGGGCTTTCGGCGCCCCACCCACCGGGCCTCCGTGGTGCCGCTGCCAGCGTGCAACTGGGCTTTCGGCGCCCTGCCCACCGGGCCACCGCGACACCGCTGCTTGCTTCCCAGCGCAAAGTTGGGCTTTTGGTGCCCTGCTCACCAGGCCGCTGCGGCGCCACTGCCTGCTTGCCAGCGCGCAACTGGGCTTTTGGTGCCCCGCTCACCAGGTCGCTGCGACACCGCTGCCTGCGCGCAAGTGCGCGGCGGGGCTTTCGGTGCCCCGCCCACCAGGCTGCCGCTGCGCCGCTGCCCGCTCACCAGCGCTCTACAGGGCTTTTGGCGCCCTGCTCGCCAGGCCGCCATAGCGCTGCTGCCGGTGCATGGGACCAGCATTTGGCGCCCTGCCCACCGGGCCGCTGCAGCGCTGCTGCCCGCTCCCGAGTGCGCAGCTGGGCTTTTAGCGTCCCGCCCACTGGGTCTCTGGGGAGTTGTGTACCGCGTGCGCAACTGGGCTGCCGGCCAGGGCTCCGCGGTGTCATTGCCTGTGCGCGGAACTGCGCGGCCAACCGGGGCCTCTGCCAAGCCCCAGCCCATCCAAGTGCTGCCCTGCGGGCATGGCTTACAGATAGGATGGAAGGATGGGCAGCCAGAAGGAGGAAAGACCGGAGCTCCTCTGCCCCGCCCGCACTGATCCACCAGCCCCCCTGCAGAAAGAGGAATCTGCTATTGTGTCTCAGGCCCACCCTAGCTCCTACTCACATGCCCCCACCCCTGGCCACACCTTTACTATGCTGCTATCTAACAGCTAAGACAGCAACCTGAAGTGCCCCAGGACACAGAAGCTGTCTGCTTCCCCCAACCCTCTCCCAAAATCTCCTTCTCCCAAAACTGAGCCCAAAAGAAAAAATAAAGAGAAGCCCATCTGATAGGCAACCCCCCAGAGGGGAAAACAGACTCATGCGTAAAGCAAAAAAAACCACATCAAACACAATGCACACCTCAGAATCCAAAGCCCCTCCAGAAGATCAGGGGCAGTCTTTAGTAAAGGACCTTGCACACTTGGAATCAAATCTAAGTGAAACAGAATTCAGGGCTGCATTAATCAAGACACTCAGAGAGCTCACTCAATGCTGGCAAAGTACCCAGACACAGTTAAATGA